>LPNX010344573.1:56648-136205 GCA_001517045.1 Pseudotsuga menziesii | reverse complement strand
TAAAAGTAATAATTCACATACATCAATCATAATCAAGGAACTTATTATTTACCGACACATGTTTTAGCATAGTTTACAAGGTATGATCCATTAGCTTACTAAAATCCCTGTTACGACAATTCATACATCACTGATTTACGACACATACTAACCAAGGGTTTTACACACCTACAGTTAGATCTTGTTTTCACCCCTACTTCACGCTACATCTATCTACCTACATCATTACTAACTTCCACATCCTATCCTGTCCTCTGCTAGACTACCCTGGAATGTCAAGTCATGACCGGTTCCAGCTAGAACCTGTAAGCGGAAGTGTCGACCACATCGACCAAGCTTCCCCAGCAGGCAACCACCAGTCATCATCACACACTTTGGGGAGCGCGCCGTAGCACATCCCTCCCATGACTCTGGGTTTCGGGGATAAACGGTGGGTAAAGCCTCACCCCCCTTAATGGAACAAGGGACTATGTCTACTCGACATAACAACAGCGTTGCACTTGTACTCGGTCTGTCATCGTATAACCGATCTGGACGATTGAGTTTCCTGGAACTCTACCCCACCCATGTCATAACATACATCATAATAAACAGCATAATAACCATACGAAAGTAAATAATGCATCACTCGCATACCATTTTATCTTTCGAAGTCCATGTCCTCGAGACCCTCCCACCTCGTAGGATCCAGCTATCACTTAGCCGTTTCAACCTATAAGTCAGCCCTCGACATACAATATAGGATATCGTGCATACTCCTCGATATGTACACATATATCTCATCATAACATGACAACAATAAACTCATTCATTCGCCATGCACCTGGCATAACATTCATTATTTCAACATATATCTGTAACGGTATCCACGTACCCATCATTCAGTAATTTCCCTATAATTGACATAATTAACACATGATACATATCTAAACATGACTACCGACCATAATACTATCATCACACACACACATATATATATCGGCAAAATAATAGAACCATATGTCCACAGTGTCGTCAAACCGACGAGGTCTCACAATCAAACAAATACAACATATAATAGTAGTTCAGGTAGAAATGTCAAAACGGGGTGTTACATGTCCACCGAGGCTCTGATACCATATTAAATTGAGCACATAGATCGGTAGACAAACACACAACTCACAAAGTAAATCACACAATTTACTCAGCAATTGAAGAATGAAACAGTGCAAAAATGGCTTGCAGCTGTGAATGCTTTCATTAATCAAAAAGTAATCAGATAATAATTACAATGAAATACAATGGCTTTAATGGCCACATGAAATTCGAATCCACATGAGGAAATTCGAATTGATAGACTCTACTTGACTGTAGGTAACTAAGACCTTGTCTAAATCACTATCGGAGGACTCAATAGTTAACTGACCTTGTCTAAACCATAATCGGAGTTCATCGAAACTCTAAACACAACTCAAGTGTTACATTTGAGTGTTGATTAAGGCTAACTGACTGTGGTACGTGAGAAATGCGCCCTTCCTGAGTGCAGTCAAGTAAACCTAGCGCTAATTGAATGTAGAGGACGAACTGAATGTAACTGACTCCTAACTTAGCTTAACTAGTCATCAACTGAACTGAACTGACCTTGGTTGGTTTCAGCACTCCCAGCGGCTTCCTAAATTGTAGGGATTGGTCTAGAAGGCTCCTAAACTGATGCAATTAAGTGCAATCAGTGGCAATAAGCCTTAATTAGTGTTCCCCACACTTTAGTAACTGAAACATGTGCCCCAATTAGGCCAAGTGGACCCAATGGTGCTAATGACTATAAATAGACTGGATGGACTCCTGATTTAGACATGGCTCCTGATTTAGACATATGACCAAATTTGGACAAGGGAGGATTAATAATCCTAACATGTGGTTGGATCATTTTGATAGAGATCAAATTGTTAGAGAGATATTTATAAAATATATATTAGCATATCCACATAATTTGTAGTTGGGTCACTTTGATAGGGGTCAAATGGTTGAAATATATTTATAGAATTGAAGGCACTTTGAAAGTATTTTTTTATTCCTCATATTCTTTTAGTTAAATCGGTTCAATTGTGAGTTATCCATGCCTAGCTAACTCACCACTAGCTTCTTCTCATTAAACGGTGAGTTATCCATGCCTAGCTACATGCTATCAAGGCCTTAATCAACTAGCTACAGCTTATTTTTTATATTTTTTTTATAATTGTTTAATCTCAAATAAAGTCCTCTATCAACATAAAGATAAAATATTTAAAAAAATAATAATAATAATTTAAATACATAAATAAAGTTTAATAATTTATAAATGTACCAAAAAATAAACCAAATAAACTGAAATATGAAAATAAAATTAAAAAAAAAATTAAAAAAAGACTGAAAATAACTAAATCAAAATGATTTATTTTATCGTTGAAAAACAACTTCTCAATAAATAACTTTGCTTTCAAACCCCTCCTAAGACTTGGAACGGATTTAAAAGCTTCATACATTTTCTCAAGAAACAACTGTGCTTTTAACCCTGTGAAGACTTGGAAGGATTTAACTCTCAAATCACATCATGTAGTATGTTACATTGCCAATCAATAATTAATTCTGCAATGTCACTCTCTTACATACAAAACTATTAATTAATTTAAACTGTAAATAAAAAATTTATTATATAAAAGCTACAGGATTTACAGTCTCCCTTAAAATAATCCAATTTAACAGAAACTCAACCTTCCATCTTTTACAGGCTTTAAAGAGAGTTCCCTGTTATCAACAACATTGTTAAATCAACGGCCTCAGCGCGAGTAAAATGAATTGCACTTATAAAGAGTTTCTGGACAGTTATCTTATATTTAAAAGATCTTAAATAAACTTAACTTCTATCCCTAACCCCAACTGACTCTCGACCGATTGGAGTTTCCACCAATTGAAAAAATCTAAGGAATTATTAATAACAAAAACAAAACTATTTAAGGAATTAATAATAAAACAAAAACAACTATGGAGTATTTTAATGTTTTAATTGATTATTCCCATATGGTCATTTGTAATATGTATATCACACCAACATCCCAACTCATCATGAACATGACTCTCGACCGACTGGAGCTTCCACCAATTAGAAAAAATCTAAGGAATTGATAATAAAAAAAAAAAACTTTGGAGGATTTTAATGTTTTGATTTATTATTCCCATGTTGTCATTTGTATGTCAGACTATCATCCCGACTCATCAGAAACATAAGTATTTGTCTTCAATGTTTGCATAGTTCTTTTGTGTTCTGCTCCTTAAGATTGCATCACTGTTTTCTCTCGGGTAAAGGATTGATTTAAGAACCTTGCATTCTGAGACATGACTATACCAATTGACTATCAGTAATCCTCATCGATATACTCCTTTTATAATTTTCCTTCTATCCATTGCTTCATTACTCTCGTAATATTCAGGCTTTCTGAAGCAGATGATTCGCTTGAACTATTCATTATTGACAACCATGGAGGCCCTCATATTGCCAGAGCGTTTCTTCCTTTCTCTTGAATTTGAAGTGCTCAATTTGTTGAAAACGTCACCAGTAATCATCTCTAACCTCCATTAAAGGTCTTTTGAAACCATCGAATTCCTTTGCCAACGTACCTTGAAAACCTCCATTTTGACATCTACATCATTGTCGGTTACAATTCCATGTAGTAAATGTCTTTGAGGCTTAAGAAACCAATTCTATTGTCACAATCACAGCTGCAACTAATTTTCTGATAGGTTCAGTTTTTGCATTCTCATCTTCCGGAAATTTGTAAGAATTTATAATCATTTTAGACTTGGACTATTTCGAGATAAGCTTCATTTTGTAAGGGATGAACAGGATGAAAGGGTTTATGAATCCATCTGCAGTCAATGCTATTGTAATTTTCTGTATTTTTTTAATACAAATACCTTTTATCTGTTCCTGTTAAAAAAAATGTCTTTGAGGCTTATATAATTAGCTAAGTTACGTGTGATGTACTATATATGTGTGTGTGGGCGTGGGCGTGTGCAAGTGTGTGTGTTAAAATTTATAAAAATAAAACATTTCACACTCACATCACACATGCATATTTGATATTTCTATATTCAATGATTCATATGAACATTCGCAATGAAAATTTGAAACATAAAATAATAAATTTGATAAATCATATGACAGACTCATAGTAGATATCAATAGGACTACTAAAGTTATATTAATATAATTAACAACATAAAATATTATATGTCCATGACACCATGATTTCAAACTTCATTACCATAATACATCCAAAATTTGCCTAAAAGCATTTTTAGACATGAAAAAGAAAGTTCAAAACAGTAAACACTGAACATGAACAAGATAGTTAATTTGGCTTCCTCAAGCCATATCATCAACAACCTTAGGATCAATGTCATTAGCATCACTAAGGTCCTTTGTCACGTCGAGTAGTGAGCAGAGTGCACTAGCACTGAGAAATGCAGTATTGTGCTGGTTTAGGTAAGGGGCAAGGGCCCACATAACATGTGTTTTAGTGTTTTATTATTTAATTTTTAAAATTTTGAACTTCAAACTTTGCAAATTCATCCTAAGATAAATTGTCCAACGGCTATACCAGCCGCGTACCCAAACACGTGGTATGGCGTACCAAAATCCACACGAGTACCCTATTTTCATACATGAAGTACCCGGTACGTGAGGTTGTATTTGGGTACGACTGGATATGACTAGAGACATACCATTGAAGTACCCAATACGTGTACCCAATACTGGTTCGTATACCCAACCCCGTATAGGTACCATGCAACACATGTAATTAAATACCTCATTTAATTGAAGATACCAATTTAGAAGCTTAAGAGTAATATCCACAGTGCCAAGAATATATATAACAATCCCAAATCTGATTGATCCTACAATACTATCAACACTAAGAAAAGTCGGTGGATCATAGATATCAGTCATATTGAAATTGCAAGACGATATACTAGCACCACGATTATCGTAGGTAGAAATAATTTTTAATACATCATGGGACCCTGCAATGCAAAATGTTTCCACGTAATCACCCCACAAACTGTAACAATAACTGCATAAATTATTTTGCAACAGGATGGATTAATGTCTTGTAAGCAATGAGATTAATGAATTCCATGCACTTAATACCATGAAATACTTGAGGTGAAAAGAGTAGCTTTCTAGTTTTGTTAAAAACTATATAGACTTCTTAATGGTGGAAACCCTAGATAGTCTTTAGAAGGTTTAAAATTAAACATGTTGAAGTAAAATAAAAATATAAGCTAAACATTATAATGTGCCGGATTTTCTTAATGTTAAAACACTCAAATATATTAGACTCAATGGCTACTTATTTTGATCAAAGTACATCAGCCTTATTCATCACATTTATAAATCTATTTTGTTAAATTATCAATTAAATTGCTATATCATAAATTGCATATAAGCAAAGGTCTTACTTTGTATACCATTCATTCACCTTCTCAACTAAACGAAGGCTCTAAGTTTTAAAGACCTCTTATCAAGAAGATCTCGAGAGACGGCTCATGTATGTTAAATGGTGCCTAGCTAATGATACTTAAGAAGCATGCCTAATTATTATTTATGTCACTTCTTCATAAACAAACTACATCTATGTAAATCATCTCCTTAAATCTAATTACTAAAAACATGCTTTAATAAATAATTAATACATACTCTATATTTTTTTGACATAATTGATAATAGTTTTTACCCTAACCTAAAACTCATTTTATCCTAACTTATAAAATACATGTGATATTGGTATAAATACAAATGCATGTTCCAATCTTACTCATATCTAGTTCATGAGTTCTTTTTGCTTGTACTTATATACATATAATAACTAGTCAAACTTAAGAGTAACTAGCAGTTTTATTCTTTAAAATTAAACCACTCATTCTTTTTCATATAAGATGTTTAAATATGTTCAAAAATGACTATTTAATAACATTAATACCCTTACACTTACCTTATTCGTTTATTATGATCACTATTTTTTGTTCTACCTTTACATTATAATCTATTATTTTTATGTTAATATAGTTATGTGTATACCACTTAAATATACAATGTCATTAAGTAACATGCCTTTAATTATTATCATTTATGAGGATCGTTCAACACTTTAATACTTATCTTAATCACAAAAGATAATGAGAAAGATATCAAATAAAATTACAAGGAATAACTTTTGAATTACATAAAAATAGAACATATTCAATGATTTACATTTAAATAATGTGATTACTTATTTTACATGGATTATAAACTTGAGAAAGAGAATAGAAAGATTAGAACATTTATTTTATGTGGCTAATTTAATGAAAACTTGACTTTAACTTTCCTCTCAACCTATTGGCAATTTATAACTTATATTTTCCAATAAAATAGCCACTCCAAACCAAGTTAAAATCCACTAAAATTAGAAAAAATAATAATCCTTAAAAAAAATCTTTAATATTTCCCAATATTCTTGAACCTATTTCGCTATATCTAAAAACACTATTTTAAGTTTTTTATTTTTCTAAATCAAATATATCTAAAAACACTATTCTTTTGACTTCTCTAAATCAATTCCAAGATTTATATATATATATATATATATAAACTAATTTGATATAACGTTTGGCTGAGGTCTTTTTAATGCATTCCAGCATAGTGATTTAAGTTCTTTGATTTTTCTAATATCTTTAACGAGAAGTATTCCCTTTGAACAAAACCTGGAGTTTTCAAACTTCACACATTAAAACATAATTCAAAGTATTCTTTGCATGGGATCCCCCTCCAAGAGGCGCCCAGCATATCTTTTAAAATGTATAAATTAATCTTTTGACAGAGCTATTTATCATGGGAAAGAAATGCGCCCAGCTATCTTTAAATGCAGAAATCTACTCTTTAGCCTAGCCAACGTCTTCTCGTCAAGAACATTTTTTTATCTCAGTCCAGCATATTCAACAGTCTGGCATATTCAAGAACATTTTTTTTCTCAGTCCAGCATATTCAACAGTCTAGCATATTGTTTCTTTAAGATTATATTTTAAGAAACTCAGTTAGGAAAATGTTTTCCTCTCAGGCCCCGTGTTTACATTCAAGACTAGGGCAAATAATTTCGCTTTGGCATGGGGAAAATGCCCAGCCATTTAGGCAACACTCAGGCAGTGATTTCGTTAAAAAAACTCAGGCAAATTATTTAGCTTTGGCATGGGAAAAATGCCCAGCCATTTAGGCAACACTCAGGCATTTCATTAAAAAAACTCAGGAAAATTATTTAGCTTTGGCATGGAAAAACGTCCAGCCAAATAATCAAGAAAAATTATTTCGCTTTGGCATGGGAAAATGCCCAGCCATTTAGTAAACACTCAGGCGGTGATTTCATTAAAAAAAACTCACGCAAATTATTTCGCTTTGGAATGGGGAATTTTGATATGGGGAAAACGCACAGACAAAAAAAACTCGAGAAATCGTTTTTATCTTTAAAAATCTCAATCAACAATTTATTTCAAACTGGGAAATCGTCTTGGCATGGAAAATCGCCCAGCCATAAGTTTAACTCAGGTAATGTGTTTTATGCCTTTGGCATCCAAGAAATTGAAATATACATTCAATGTTTCTGTCCAGGCATTCAAGATATCATCAAAAACGTTTTTACTCAGGCATTCAAGATTTTATCATAAACGTTTCTACTTCATACATTTAAATTTTAAATTTGCAGATATAAAAGTCTATCTGATTAAAATTCAATTGGATAGAAGTAAAACTTGGAAAGCATTCGTTCCTTAATAGACGGAGGCAAGAAGGGGTCGTACCTCTCTTTTGTAACTGTAAATAAAATTCTGGATCCCCTTTCTCCCATTGGTACAGCTCCTTATAACCCAAAGGTATCTGTGGACTGCGCTTTCTCCTCCCTCCAAGTTCACGCTTGGTATCTCCTAAAATCCCCCAATTAAGTGGTTGTGAGTCTGTGACTTCTTTTTAAACAGGTTATGGAGTGACTTCCTTTTTAAATAGGCCATTTAATAATTTTAACTTGGTTGGAGGGGCTTGAGAGAGTATAGTGGTTTTTTACTTGTATTTATATAGTTTATGGCTGGATTATGTCCATAAAGATCAAATGGTTGTATTTATATAGTTGATGGCTGGATTATGTCGATAGAGATCAAATGGTTGAGAGATAGTTATGGAATGTAAAACATTTTGGAAATATTTTGTATTCTTCATAATCTTTACTTAAATGGGTTCAATTGTGACTTATCCATGGGCATGTTATGCATTGCTACCAATTATTCATTCATCAACTAGCTACCGGTTATTTTTTCTATTCCTTTTTTTATAATTGCTTATTTCGAATTTTGAACGATTGTCATATAATCAATCTCGATAGTACACTGATCTCATCCTCATTGATAGATGAAAAAGCATAAGACTTAGTCCACCACAAATATCTACGTAGATGAAAAATTATATGACTTAATCCAACACAAATCTGAGATAAAAACATATATCCACTTAATAAGTAGAAGATCGGAGTGTAAATCTCATTTTGAGATTATAGTGGGTAAGTAATATACTTACAAGTGAGGGTACTAGAGTTTAACTAATAGTTAAAGGTTAAAACTCTCATTCTACCATGGTTAGTGAATGCCAATAGGCACAACTAATCATTTAGTTTTTGGTTTTTTTTCAGAAAGAAAAAAACATGTCCTTGTTATTCATAGGAATCAAAGGTCATCTTTACAATCATCCCACAATTGGGTTACACATTGTCACATCCCATAGGAGTTCTGCCAGGGGGAAAGGCACAACAACAGCTAAAAGATCCCATCAGAAAACTGTCTCATCATGAGAGGACTGTCATTTCGTCCACATCTACCGAGTGCCAAGAGGCACTGATCAACATTCTAAATGTGAGCACTCATACAAGCAAATCAGAATAGGGGAGAAATCCCCTTTAAACAATCTCAGAAGAGCTAAAAAGTGTCCCGAGAAACCAAATGGTTCTCAAAAAATTCCATATAACTGCCTTTCCCCTGAGGAAAGGAGAGTGTATCTTTAGAGAGACGGTCAGCCAACCGATTGTGCTCTCGATAAATGTGGGTGAAAGACAAATCCTGGAAGCTAGAAAATAGTTTGTTTGTCTCCCTGCATCAATGAACCAGATCAGTCGGGGAGAGAGCAGTCGATCCCTTCGCGCAATTGATGATTACTAATGAATCACCATATACATGGGATAGGGGGATCCCCATCATTTGGGAGGTATGAAGAAGTGCCCATAAGCTGAGCAATTCCGCTTTGGTGTCGATGCCATGTCCGACCCCCAGCGAGAACTCCAAATGGTGGTTATCATTCAAATAAATGCAAAAACCCACACCAGCTAACATACATTTTGATGCACCATCAATGAAGCCACAGGGAAAAATCTTGGATGGGGGCTTCCCCAGAATTCTGCAAGTTTGTTTTCCTGTGACAGTCGAATTGGAAAAAGCCTTAACAGTAGATATAATTTGGCGAACAATACTGAAGATATCCCTGCCTTTGCCTTCAAAGATTACCCGATTGCGTGCCTTCCATATGATCCACGTCATGTGAAAGGGAAGCAAATGGAGAGACGAGCTTCTTGGAATTTTCCTCAACCAAATAATTAACATATCACTGAGAGGAACGTAAGGAGAAAATGCAGGAAGATTTAAATGATCACAAACCTGTTCAGCCACCGTTTTCCAGACAGCACACGAGGAGAAAAGGTGCTCAACAGTTTCTCCATCTGCCTTGCAAAGAACACAAATACCCAGGCCTGGTTTACCTTTTTTCTGCAAGTTTTCCCAAATGAGGACTCTGTACCTGAGTGCTAACCATATAAAGCATGAAATTTTAATTGGCAGGGCTTTGTTCCATAAATAGGAGTCGACAGGAAATGTAACCGGGCCCGAGAAAGAGTTTACAACACAATCATATGCATTCCTGGCATTTATAGAGCCCGTGTTCTTATTGTAAACCCAGACAAGCTCATCATTGCAATCTGTGAGGCGGATACCTGCTCCAGATAATCCTGCAACATAATCAATCCACATTGTATTATATGAGCGCCCCAGGTTAAGTTCATCTGCTGTATACCAATAGCTCTGTGCATTTGAAAGAGTATTATGAGCCTGCGCTAGAGTGCAGATATCCATGTCCTCCAAGTAAGATCTAAGGTCTTCTAGGAGGTAGAAGGCGGTGTGAGATCCAACGATTGGATCTATACCAAGCATTATATTATTACCGCTTCCAACCTGCCAAGCCAAATTCAAGCCCATCCAAGGGAGGGTGTGGATAAACCCTCTCTACATAACTGATACATTACGCGTGCTGAAACTTTTGTATCTGAACCAATCTGCCACAGATCTTAATTTAATATATTTGCAATGCAGGATTTGAAACCATAAGCCTCTTGATTGAAGGATTCTCCAAAAAAAATTTAAGCGCAGAGCCAAACTGAACCAAGTAAGGTTTTTTATTCCCCAGCCATCGTGTTCCTTGGGCCAAGAAAGGTCCATCCAATTTTCCAAATGATATTTTCTGTTTGTGTCAGAGGATCCCCATAAAAAGCTGAAAATGATTCTTCTGAGAATCTGGAGAATGGAGACAGGGAGGGGAGCAAGACCCATCCAATACACAAGAATACTTGACAATACAGATTGAACGAGGATCAGTCTACCCCTGAGTGAGATAAGCTTAAAGGTCCAATGACTTATTCTTTTTTCAAATTTTTGGATAATCCAGTGCCAGTCAGAGATTCTGTAACCGAGAGGCTTCAGAAAAAAAAACCCAGATAGGTTATACTAGATTGGAGCGGCTTCATTTTATAAGGAAGGCTGCCAGCAAACCTATTTTGACAGTCGATTGAGAGATTATAATAAAGGAAACAAGACTTATCAAAGTTAATCCTCATACCAGAAGCTTTACAAAAAGTCTCTAAGATGACTTCGAAAGCAGACCAGTCAAGTAGGGTACCAGATCCGAAAAGAATCACATCATCCACGAAGAGAAGGTGAGACAGGACAAGCGATGGTGAGAGCTGAATGCCCCAAATGAGACCATTTGTTCTGGCATCCCGAATTAGAAGACTGAGGCCCTCAATGACTAGGATGAAAAGAAGAGGTGATAAACGGCAACCTTGGCGAATACCACGGGAGGCAGAGAAAAAATTTCATGGGGTTCCATTGACCAGAACCGCAAAATTTGTAGGAGAGAGGCATCCCATGATCCAATTCACTGTGAGGAGGGGACTAATCATTTAGTTTTGTGAATATAGTTGACCCTTAAATAAAGGCTAAAATATATAATTTTATATCCATTATTCATACCAAATTGTTAAAGTTAATATAAGCACAAAACAAATACTATTTAATAAGCAAAACAAAAAAATCTCATATGAAAAAACAATTTAACAAATTGTTACCATTTTGTTTTTAAAACCACATTTTAAATGAAGCTTATTTAAATCTTAATAAGATGCATTTAAGCATAACAAGACACGACGACCATGAAATGAATCTTTGGTGTACAATTGTTACACTTGGGTTATTCTTGTTGCTCGGTTGAAGCAAGTCTGAAATCTGAGATAATATCTAAATGCCTTGGGCATAATCAAGTGATTTCATTTATTTTAATTTATTTTTGCTAACTTTATCCAAACTTAATCTTTTTAACTTTAGCTAACTTTTTTTTTTAACTAAAATGGGTAGTTGGCCAAAGCCAATCAACCATTTACAAAAATAACAGAAGATAAAAATCTAAAAATCCACAAAATTACAAAGCTCTTTGAGCATAAGAATCTTTCCATTTCAATGAAAGACTGCTCAATGAAACACTCTCAAGGGAGGGGATGATGTATACTAGATTCTTCATTGATAGCGGAAGCACGCATACTAAACTTTAGCTAAAAGAACTTATCTTAATTAACCAATTTAACTTGGCTAATTTTAATTTAAGATACTTAACTTTAACCTAACTAATTAATCTTAAGATAACTATTTATCTTAATTAATAACTCTAAGATAATTATCTTATTTTTAGCTTATCTTTAGTTAACATAACTAATTAGTTTTTCTTAAGTAACATTACTAATTAGCTTTATCTTTGTTAATATATCAAATTAACTTTTAAGTTAATTTATTTTATCTTTAACTCTAACTAACTTACTTAGTTAGCTAAAATTGGCGAATTTAACTAATTGATTTAATTAGTATTTTTTTGGTATCCTCTGCAGAGACCAAGATATCAATGATATCTAGTCTAACTAGCTTAGTACTTATCAGCACTTAGTACTAATTAGCTTCTTGATAATCGTTAAGACATAGGTATTTGTTAGTGCCTTGTGGTTGCTTGTAGTTTCTTCGGCGTCCCCGCCCAGGGCTTAACCTTTTTAAACATAAATTATGTGTCACTTATAAACCTAAGTGAGGTCTTAGTGAACTGATAGTTCGCTTTCATTGTTAAGTGCCTGCGGCATCAGATGACATCTATCATTAACTCATGGCCACCCAGTGTTTTGACCTCTCTTCCTAGTGGATTCCATGCCCCTATTGTTTTAGTCCGTCAAGTCTTTAGTCTCTTAAGTATACAATTTACAACACAACTTAGGAATTCACAATCATACTTATAGAGTTTTACCTATGAAGCCTTTGTTTGAGCTCCTTGCCATGAGCAGGTACACAATTATGCTTTCAGTTACAAGTATAGGAGCAAAGAGTTGGGATATTATAGACATCTACCAACCAATAAAAATGCATTTATTATAGAGGCATCCAAACTTTGCTAGAATATCTCTCACTTCGCAGGAAATAATACGAAGATGTATGCAAATTGAAATCATAAGGCTCAAAATATGAAGATGAAGATCTGAAAAAACTAGTCAAAAGAACTCGAATGAAATTTGTACTGAATGTCTTTCATGGACGTGTATGCTAGAGCATGAATTTGACACACGGTCTTCACTTAATGAAACCATGTCATAGAGCCTTCATTCATGGGATATTAAATCATACCCCTGATTTCACTGGATATTGGTAATTACTTACAAAAATCATTTTGTTGAGCCCCCCTCCCAATACATGTTTCGAATTAAAGAAACCCTTATTTTTACAATGTATTCCTTATTTTTACTGGAATCCCTTTTTTATACCCCTACAATATCTATAGAACCCCCATACCACATTCCTCGCCCCCCAATACCTACAATATATTGACCTTATTTTTTAGAATTAAAACCCCCCTTTATGAATGAACGTGATAAGATATTGCTCAACAAGGTGAATTCCCCATGGTGAAACCTTACCCACCTAAACACCCTAGCATTTGTGGTTCACATGGACACAATCTTCATTTGTATTGGTTGTTGTTAGTTTGAGTTTTGACAAACAATGGTCAAAATTCAAATTTTCCATACATCTCTAGGATGCCTCCCTAAAGGGCCAATCAGCAAGTAAGTTGTTTCTTAGCTCACAATTTAAATTTTTAATGGAATTTTCTATGGAAGCCTTATTTTTTTGTATTTAAAAAAAATCAAAAAATCTACGCGGTACGGTTGAGCCGTTTGGCTTGCACCAGACTTCGGTGCACCCTATAAGTTTTTATACATCGCACTAACAGTGATGCGAGCTAAACGGATCAAACACACCGCACAGTTGTAAATATATAATATATAATATAAAATTTGTAAACGAAAAACATAAAGTATTTAAAAAAATAAAGTAAATTATGCGGTACGCCTAGGTCATGTTATGACACCGATTTAGGTCCTCTTACATGGCCTAAACACACCGATAAGATACGCACCGAAACGTAAAAATTAAAAATTAACGTAAAAATGGTAATCGGTGCTTTCAATATTTTATAGCATCGGTATTACGGTGCACTTTAATATAACAAACACATCGATTAACATTATATAATAAATGAACATATTAATTATACGATGTGTCTAGGAAATTTAAGTGCACCGTTAGCAGTGCTATTACATTTTATAAGCACACCGTAAAGAAAAAATAATAATAGTTGTGAATAAACGGTGCATTTGGTTGAAGTAAACGCACCGTTAACATTGCGCTTACTTAGGCACCAACAATGTATTAATTAACCATTTTAGAAAATTTTAATACAGATGCACCCATTCCATGTCAGTACACTGGTGTCGATGCTCTAACGTGACATTAGCGCACCGAAATTACATTTATCGAAAAATGGTTAATGGTGCATTCATAAAATTGGAAGCACTAGTGCGCTAATATGATTTGGATGCACCTTTAGGTCCATTTTATAAATTGTACCGGTGTGTCGAATATTTGACGTACCATTTAGATTAAATTTAAGTATGTTAAAATATAGTATCGATGTGGTATTATTGTAGTAGAGCACCATAAGTGGTGCATTTGTGAACATAAAGCACTAGATACTATGTGCTTCTATTATTATGGCGCACCGGTAATAAGTTTTTTTTTTTCAAAAAAAAATATTATTGATGTTACTAAATATTATTTTAATTGTATGGAATATATGAAGCAAAGACATCAACGACAACGTGCTGATGTATAGGATCGTGATCAGCTTGACCAATATAACATGGTCAATTAGTGGGAGGTTAGGGACAGGGAGAGGGATTTGTACCCTTGCCCCATTACTGCTCAGACCATGGATCTCATGAGGATTGTTGGCCTCCTGAAGTTCTATCGGGAGGCTACATCCCTTAAGGGAAACTATGAATTATTATGTCATTTCATCTTACGTTGGGATCATTAGAGGAAAGCACTTAGTGATGGTGGCGATTAGTGCTTCCATCCCACTGAGGAGGATATTTATTTCATCACTCGGATATATAGGAGAGGGGAGGATTTACCCTAGTTCCCCAATGTCTCGGCCGGTGCTACAACAAAGAGTCAACTAGCTTACTTTGAGATATATGAGTGATGTGGTCATACATTCATCTGATTTTCAAGTGAGCATTGGGAAGCTTCGGATCTCTTCTTTTAGTCAAGAGGATGTTAGGTTCCTCTCTCTTATCCGTACGACGCTGACTCACTCCACTTTTGATGGGAAGTGCATCAGTTTCCCCTTACTATATTATGTTGTCTCTTTAGTGCAGATACCTAGATGCATTAGGTGGTCTGCCATTTTTCTGCAATTGTTTTGTTATGCTTTGGATAGATGTCGTACGATCATTGATGGGAGGTCCATCTTCCCTTCCGGTTCAAATATTTTTTGTTTATTTTTTGAGAGGTTTCCAGCCACCAGGACATCAATTGAGTGCCTGCCTTCTAGGATTATGACTGAGGTACGTATGTGCATGTGGGGGGAGATGATTCCCAAGAGGGGGAAACTTGAGTTTCCAGCTAGGATCACCTTAGATATCTTGGATATGTTGTCCAGTGAGGAAAACCATGCACTTGACACAGTGCCATATCCATATGTCGGCATGGATTGGAGAGGGTGCCCATAGATCTTCTTCACACCGGATGAGCCACCTCATGAGAGAGGTAATATTAATGTTATGTTTAAATTGTTGCATTTTATTCTCTTTGTACTTAATTCAAATTAAATATGTTATAAATATTAATTATTTTAATTAAATTGTCTAATTATTATTTTGTACTATATATTTTGCAGATATTGGCACATTTGATGCAGAGGTCGTGCCTCCTCCTCTCGCTCATGTTGATGAGGATATGGAGGAGAAGGATCAAGATGACCCACATGAGGTGGTTGGTAGACATCATGGCCACCGTCCACATATGCCTCGGGATAAATATATTCAGGATGTGGCATATAGGTTGGCCAAATTGTTGGTTGATGTAGGTGTACATCCTATGTGGCCGCATGAGATTCGCAATGACCCTGATATTACACATATATGGAGGATTATTCCTCGTCATATGAGGTTATTGATGCACAATGTTGTCGGTGCATGTTTTTAGTTGGTTTCCTCCTTTGCATGTCCTCATCAACCTCCACCTCCTCCCCCTCCACCTTCGACATCTCATCCACCTCCTCCCTTTCCACCTTCAACATCTCATCCTCCACCTTTGATGTCTCATCCACCTCCTCCTCCACTATGTCCTCCTCCTCCACCTTTTTCATCATCTAGTCCTATACTTCTACTCGACCTTCCATCCAATTCTACATCATCATCATATCCTCTACTTGTGATAGACTGACCCTTCAATCCTACTCATCGTCCTAAAATCCACTAACTCCTACTGCACCCATTTTTTTAGAGATGCTCAGACATGGTCGTACACTTCATCTTGATGGATCTATTCTTCCTACTCTCAAGCCTCATTTTTTCTAGTATGGGTATTGATGTCTCTGGCTCTTCTAGCAAAGGTGTTGATATTTCCCCTAGCTCTATTAGTGGAGGTGATGATGCATCTACTAGTTCTTGTATGAGAGATATTGATGATACCTTTGTTGGCGGAAGTGGAGAAGATCTGTCATAGCAGTTATTGCATTGGAGCTATATTATTATTTTTTACATATTGTATCATGGCTTTGATGTTATATATATATATATATATATATCATTTTTCATGTTTATGTTATGTCGTTGTTAATGTTGATGTTTATTTATTTATGTGGTGAAAATGATGTTGATGCATTTATGTTTTTGTTGTTGATGATGATTAACGTCCACTAAGACCAAATTTGGTCTATCAAACTTTGAGAAGGATGATACTTGTTTTACTTTAAAATCTTGTTCCTATGCTCAAAAATCTTACCAAGAAGCTTTCCAAACTCATTATAGTTTTGGCAAGATAGGAGGTTACAAAGGTTTGTATTGTAGCAAATACTATGAAACTCAGATCTACTATAGGTGTAAGCAAGGCACTCTAAGATAAATTGTTTTTCATCCTCAACGCTCATAGACTCACACAGATGGAAAACCCTTTCTGCCCATGGAGTTTTAGGAATATACCAGCACCCTGTTTCCCTATGGAGTTCATGAGAGTTCATTATAACCTTGGCTATATAAATTTTCTTCCTTGAGGTAGTTGCTACTGAGAGATGCTTCTGATCTTCCAAGTTAGAATTAATGGCCTCCTTATAGTATCTTTTTTTTTGCAAGAAATTCCTGTCACTCGGGGCTAATGCATTGCCACCATTGGCTAAGATAACTGCAACCCAGGGGCATCTAAGCCGTCAAATTCACCTGAGGATCGAACCCGTCCTAGGCCACACCAAACCTTATGATGGCTAGAATTTGTGGGTGTCTCCTCCCAACTAACTCATCCCTAAGGGGATTGAAATCAGGTCGCGCCTTTCTAACAAGACCCACACCTTAACCGAATGAGCTAGCGAGATTTCACTTCATTATAGAAGGACATGGAGGTTGGATTTGATCCACTTATGTGTCCATGGGTCACAATATCATTTAATATAATCTCTCTGGGTGGAACCACACGTTCGACAACTACCTCAAGGTGCCCCCATGGCTCCAGGTTAGGCCCTCATTGGAATTGAACCTTGCCCACTGGTGAAAAAATCCTCACTCTTCACCAATGGATCCAACCCCTATGGGCTACCTCCTTATAGTATCTTAATTTTCTCTTAACCGCTAAATTTTCTTCACACCATAATTTCTCTTTAAACTTAGAAGTAATAATATTTTTGGCATTGTCAATGTTCTGCAAAATGTCGTTTTCATTAATGCCCCAATGGTTTAACCAAGCCATGGTATCTTTACACCAACACCGCTTGAGGCGTAGTTGGTTTTGACTTGAGTTTAAAGCAATTTTAGGAAGTCTCTTGTTTCCCACGTTATTTATCTTATGCTTGTACATCAGGTACCCAGTCATTACCATGATTTTGATGGGGAAAGACCCACTTCTATGAGGAGAATAGGATAAGGCATATTGCTTTTAATTTTGAGGTTATAAGCTATAAACCGATTCTGGATTTGCTCAATCTTCCTCCGAGAATCTCTAGAAATGTTGCACCACCATACTTCACAACCATACAAGATAATAGGGATGACAAGAGTTTCAAAGAGGAACTTATATTTATCCCACCTGACCAGATTGGTTGATTTACAGTTATTTTCAAGACCAAAATAAACTTTCCACCCTCCATTAATCCTTTTCTCAATATTATAGTTCCAATTGAGCTTGTGATGAATATTATTTCTGAGATACTTGTAAGAAGTCACTTCCTCTAGAATTCTATTATCATAAATAAAATTTGCATAGGTATCTTTCTTAGATTTTATAATCATGATTTTTGTCTTGTTGATGTTAACAGTCATACCCATGTTAGAGCAAAGATCTTTAAGAACTCTTAATTTCTTATCGATATCATAAGGACACCTTGCCATAATAACAATATCATCGGCATAAATTAGGAGGATGATAACTATCCCAGGTAAGATTGTACCAGTGCGTCCTGCTTCTTCTAAACGCTTTTCTAGCTTATCAATGTAAATGCCAAAAAGGGTAGGGAAGAGGGGGAAACCTTGGTTAACTCCAATATTACAATTTATGTATGTTGTCCACCACTCATTATTCTTAAACTTGGCAATGACCTTTTCGTATCACCTTATCGCGACAGCTCTCAAATCAAAAGGAACCTTAATCTCCTCTAGCCTATTCCACGGGTTATTTCTAGGCACTGTATCAAAAGCTTTTATAAAATCCACAAAGCAACATAATAGGTTAGACTTATTATTATGGCATTCCTTTGTAATGATCCGAAGTGTAATGAGGTGGTCTGTGGTTGAATGATTCCTTCTAAAACCTGCTTGGCCTTTATCTCTCTTACCTTCCATTTCTAGCCATTCATTGATCTTCTTTTCTAAGATAATACCATATAACTTAGCTAAGAGAGGACTAATCATAATAGTTTGATAATTAGAGGAGTCATTTTTATCACCACTTTTGAAAATAGGAATAATGAGGATTTGAGTCCAACATGTAGGAAACCCTTGCTTGACTGCTAGATTAAAGAGTTTGTGGAGGTGCAGGATGAGGACAAGCCCTCCAATTTTTAAGATTTCTTCTTGATAGCCTTCAATGTCTTTGGATTTTCCATTTACTAAGCACTTAACCCCAAAATCTATGTCTTCTAACGAGAAAACGTATTTCGTTGTAAGAAGGGTTTGAATGTTATCTCTGATATTCGAGGATTCATAAATCTTTTTAAGATAGGAGTTCCAATCTTTTAAAGCAATTTGATTGTTTTCTTTTGTTTTGCGAGTTATAATTTGCCTCTAGAATTTCTTAGGAGCCACCTTGGAGAGGTGTAGGAGATTTTCCTGCCTTTTACATAGATAATGCCTTTTTTTCTTTTAATTAAGGCTTTGTAGTGATTTGTCTTGTCTATTTTTATTGAATATGTAGTATCTTGCTTAATTTATTTTCTCACATATTTACATTCTTGATCATACCAAGGGTTGGTTCTATTATTACTCGTTTTAGTTTAGACTTCAATAGAGAACTTGTTAATGGACGAGAAGAGGGTTGTAGCAAAACTATGGTAGATATTTTCTATAATCTCCATGCTAGATAAAGGAACCAGTTTATTTTTTAGATCATGGAGAAAAATGTCAGCTTTATTTTTATTGAAGATCAAGTGCTTTTGGCAATGATAGTTTTCCTCCTTGAGATCGCTATACATGGAAATATTGAGAGTTATAATTAAAGGTCTATGATCAGAGTCAGGCTCATGGTCGTTGAAGATGTTGAAATCTATTAAATTTTTATATCTAGGGATATCAGATATAACATAATATACCACGCTACTTCCAATCTAATGGATACAAGTCATCTGGATAGAGTTTGGCCATTTTGTGAGACCGTTGCAAATGATAATATCTTGAGCACTACAAAATTTGACCAACTCGGACCTAAATAATTTTTCACCTAGATCTTCAAAAATTATTTTCTACTTGTCAGCTAGTTCAAGGTCTTCATCTAACCAAAGAGGATTAGGGTTGGAATAGTTGCTTAAAATAATAGCTTGGTTACTCGAGGTTCAAGCATTGAAGTCACCCATCAAAAGGATATTTCCTTCCTTCCTTAAACAAGAAATATCATGTTATAAACCATTATAAGGACAATTTTTATCTAAATAGGCTTTTTTTATAGAAGTTGGAATTGATAGAGGCAAAATAATAGATGGCTTTGTAGGTTTTTTCATCATTAATGTATGTGATCTCTATCCAAATAAATTGGTTGTAAAGGTCTTTCTTATAAAGATTAACATGTGGGGATATGTTCTTCCTAATGTAATAGTCTATACCCCCAATGCCTCTACGACATGAACGCTTATTCCATATTGACCATAGGACATATCCATCTATATCAAGGACCTTCGACTCCTCGTGTTCCCAAGTTTCAACCAATAATATAAATATCAATTTCCTCTAACTCTTTAATCATGTCCTTTAACTTAATAGTTTCTATTGTATTTGCCTCTACTTATGGTTTTGTTTATGTTAGTATAATGATTTTTATGTTTATGATAGCATGATTATGATGTTTATGTTTGTTAGGAGTTGAAAATGATGGTGATCGTATGCTTATGTATTAAAAGAACTTTGTACTATTCAAAATCATGCCGGTCTTTAAATTACCAAGTTTTTATTTAGTCGACAAAAACATCACAAATTGCATTGTAAATTATGGATGGATTTGTGGCACCTCTATGATTTATGATTGTTCTATAATTTGTCATAGTATCATGTTTATAACTTTTGTATAGTTTGTCATAGTATTATATTCATGCAATAATTTTTTTTTATAATTGGTGTTCATATTGTTCTTATCTAATTTCTATGGATATTATAATTTATTGTAACTTTCTTAATAATGTAGTAATATTTTTCATAATATTATAATATATTTATTTTGATACAACTATATGTTGAGCATTACGAAATTATATATATATATAAACATGATTTTTAATAAGGAAGTTAACTCTTCATCATATAATGTTGTGTATAACTTGATTATATATTCAAATGATAAACATAAATAAATATTGTTTAATTTATAACTCCAATTACAAACATGATAACAAAATGTCAAGTATCACCATGTAATATTATTATAATATATGAATATGAACATAACCAAAAAAATGTAAATATGAACATCAATTTGACCTATCAATTTATCATTGAACATTTTAAATTTTTTGACAATAACTCACTTTATGATGACAAATATCAAAGCTCTAATCGGAAGAAAGACAATACTTGATTAAAATAACAACATTTTCTTTCAATTGTAAACCCAAAAGTTGCATTCTCCAAACTTATTAATTATCGTTAATCATCATCATCTTAACTATATAATATAACTTTAGTCCGCATTCAAAGAACACATTTTATACTCTCTAAAAATGAGGTTTAAAGCTAGCCAGTGTTCAAAAAATTGCAATTAAGTATTGATGTAATAATGTTATTATTTTTAAAGTATTGTTGTATTACTTTTCTAATATTATTTTTTGCAAATTTTATTTATTAACGTTAGAATATTTTTTAATTGTATAATTCTTTCAAAACTATGCAAGATTTAAGATAGTGATTTGATTTTGTCAATGAATATATCTAATTTCTAAAATAGTATAATTAATACTAGTTATATAAATTATTAGATTAACATACGACTATGTTATTATAAATTTACATTAATTAATAAAATCTAAATCAATTATTATATATCGATACGTATATCGACTATTTTTAGTGAAATATACGACCATGACATTAATTTACAAATCAAAACTACATACCTATTTACAAACAATAAAGTAAGGTGAATAAATACTAAGCATACATTTAATTTGTTAACTGCTTCGTATAAATCTGTATTCTCTCGACCAATTCTAAAATGGAGTTTAACCTCCTAGAAATATAGAGATGTGGAAATTCAATCCAACTTAATTAATATAACATTTTTACTTAAAGCCATTTTTTCTCCTAAATAAAATTCCATACTTACACCTTCATCCTTAAAAGTCATTTTTTCTCTCTTTTTGTCATTCAAAAAAAATTGCAAACATTATAACAAAAGCGTTATAAATTAATGCAATTATAATTCTTAGCATTATAATTTATAACAAAAACATCATGAAATACAAACATTGAAATATTGATGGAGAAATTAGAGATCACCTTAAATTTTCTTGAAAAGTGCATTGTCATCAAGTCCGTAAATTAAATCTTTGTAGAGCACCTTAACTTTTCTTGTAAATTACATTGTTATAAAGGCCATAAATTAAGTCATTGTTAATAAGGCCATAAATTAATTGAATCTAATCTAATCATATAATAAAAAAACATTACATTAATCTAACATATATGCAATAAATTAATTCAAGTATAATTCTTAAAATTATTCATAACAAAAAAAACATAAAATACAAGCATTATTGCAATATTAATATAGAAATTAGAGAGCAACTTCATGTCCCGAAGAATATTTTAGCCTTTACTTTTACAAAAATAAATTAAAATTGAATCATGTAAGTTGTTTTCATGGTGTATTTATATGTATACACAATACATAATGCGAATAATTTGGACAATGACATATAATAATTCCATATAATCATAAATTACTTCAAAGGCATAAACCATATTTCACATCATATTGGTTGTTAACCAACTGAAATTGTTTAAACATCAGTGCATCCAGTAATCAACTTTCTATTTCCACTATCATAGTATGAAAAACAATGGACATAATTAGACAATCAAAGATAACATTAACAAAATGATATCTCAATATGTAAATGACAAAATAAAGCACGTACACATCACTCCATGTTGCCATCACCCTCATTATCTTTATTGTTTGGCATGCTAACAATGTTGTTATCAAAAACATGTTTAGATCTAGGGTCGTGTCTTAATATGAACCACCAATCTCTATCCAACACATCTGGGTAAAAGAACACTTCAATTTTACTGCTTTGGGAAAACATAAGGCTCCTTACTTTCATCCCACATCTTTCTAGAATTGATACATATCAACCCACTATCACGATATTCCTTTACGTTATTCATGTCGAATGTGTCCCACCACTTGCAGCTAAAAATAACACATTGGAAAGATAAGAAGTCCACTTGAATGATCTCTTGTATCTTTCTGGCATAACCCAACATCAATCCTATCAGGTTTCAATCACAGTGGCTAGCATGACTAGATTGGTAGAACTTGACTTCCACACCACTGTATTGTGTAACACGCCCATCATCAGCGTCTGAGGTTGTGTACTTCATCCTTGAATTTATCGAACCATATATCCTCTATATGATTCATGGCTATTAAATTTGTTGGGATTCACAATACTCCTTCCTCACTTCGATGCAATGCATGACATCCCTGCAACATAGATAATTCTTTACAACGAAAGAGCCTTTGAATCCTTGGTATTATAGGCATGAGCGTCGACCCCCCTTGAAATCAAAATCAATGTGGTGGCTTTAAGAAGGAAAACATGGATGCATAGATGTTATGAAGACGCTAATTCTATTGAAAATTCAAAGTAATGTCCATGTAATTAAATTTGTTTCTCTTAAAGGTGAAATCATTGGATTTCTAGAAGAAGGTGGGCCTGGCTAAGGAGGCATGATTTCCTCAAAATCATGTAAACGATAGGGTTCTTATAGATATTAGGGTCAAATTTCAGATTATGTGGAGCAAATTGTGGATTTGGAATTATCTAATCCTCTTATCATTCTTGTATTGTCTGTTTTATAAATATATGGCTTGCGATAGTGTGAAGGAGGTCAGTCACAATGTAAAACCAAGCCAAGAGGGCAGCCAGGCCCATAGAGGCCCTATGATGTAATTCAAGCTTGAATTTTTTTTAATGAAAACGTGTGTGATTTGAGTTTATCTTATTGAGCTTCAATTTATGTATCTCTTGCATAAATCTGTGTGTAGAAAATTTATGAAATCATATCAATCCGAGTGTGAAACTCATGTGTGAGAATGTGTGTTAGAGGGAGTTTTTGGTCCTTCACCATCGATCACATGATGGATCGATGGTGATCCATAAACCAATGATATCGTGGAGGCATGAGGTTAGAATGATGTTTCCTATGTGTTTAAAAAAAAACAGTGATCATCAAAGAAGAATGAGTTGAATCATAGAAAGACTCACTAGAAATGTAAGCATGGATTCAAATATGATTATGAAGAAATTATTCATCATGTTTGGGTAATATGCGGCAGTGTCTTGGTTTCCTAGAGCGTCATTCTTGCAACAACACATTATTCCTGCAGCAGATTGTGATTGTTCCTACAATGTATTAGCTTCTTGTAATTAATATCGGGTTATAAGGATGACATTCTTCCTTGAGTGCGGGTACAAGAAACAAATGTTGTAGAATGATATTGCTGATATGGACACATTTAAGTCCATGATGTGGGACATAACCCACAGGTACAAGAATCTAATGGACCCCCAGATCTGTCTACATCAGGTGGTATCAGAGCAGGGAAAGATTTCCTCCGTGTTGGAAAATAGAAACAACTTACAGCTATGGTTGGGTAGAAGTTGTTGGGAAATTTCATAGTTGTAATTGTGGGTAGATTTGTCTGGGCGAGTGAGTAGGTGTAGAAGCTAGAGAGGAGCAAAGGAATGCTCAAAAAGTTCAGAGGAGGTGAACCTATGACACCAAAAGTTTGAGTTAGAGGAAGAAGTCAACGAGTTGTTAGTGGAAGCTTGATTGCAACTCATTGACTAAGCATGAGGAGAAGCTCAGTGATGCATGAAGAAGGAAGAAGATTGTGTTGAAGGTGGAAGAAGCAACAGAAGACATATGACCAGGAGTTCATAAAATTTTGTACTGTGGGAATCTGATGCAGGAGCATCGACCCCCCTTGGAATCAAAATCAATTTGGTGTCTTTACGAATGAAAACATGGATGCACAGATGCTATGAAGGCACTGATTCTCTTGAAAATTCAAAGTAACGTCCATGTAATTAAATTTGTTTCTCTTAAAGGTGAAATCATTGGATTTCTAGAAGAAGGTGGGTGTGGCTAAGGAGGCATGATTTCCTCAAAATCATGTAAACAATAGGGTTGTTATAGATATTAGGGTCAAATTTCAAATTATGTGGAGCAAATTGTGGATTTGGAATTATCTAATCCTCGTATCATTCTTGTATTGTGTATTTTATAAATATATGGATTACGATAGTGTGAAGGAGGCCAACCACAATGTAAAACCAGGTCGAGAGGGCAGCCAAGCCCATAGAGGTCATATGATGTAATTCAATATTGACTTTTTTTTAATGAAAACGTGTGTGATTTGAGTTTATCTTATTGAGCTTGTATATCTCTTGCATAAATCTGTGTGTAGAAAATTTATGAAATCATATCAATCTGAGTGTGAAACTCATGTGTGAGAACGTGTGTTAGAGGGAGTTGTTGGTCCTTCACCATCAATCACAGGATGGATCGATGTTGATCCATAAACCAATGATATCATGGAGGCATGAGCTTAGAATGATGTTGCCTATGTGTCTAAAAAAAATGGTGATCACCAAAGAAGAATGAGTCAAATCATAGAAAGACTCACTAGAAATGTAAGCATCGATTCAAATATGATTAAGAAGAAATTATTCATCATGTTTGGGTAATATTGCAATTTATTGGTTTCCTAGAATGTCATTCCTTCCACGATGCATTGTTCCTGCAGAAGATTGTGGCTGTTCCTACAGCATATTAGTTTCTTGCAATTAATATCAAATTATAAGGATGACATTCTTACTTGAGTGCAGGTACAAGAAACAAATATTGTAGAATGATATTGCTGATATGAACACATTTAATACCGTATTGTGGGCCATAACCCACGGGTCCAAGAATCTAATGGACCCCCAGATCTGGCTACATCAAATCTCTATCCAACACATCTAGGTAAAAGAACACTTCAATTGCATTGTTTTGGGAAAACATAAGGCTCCTTAATTTAATCCCACATCTTTCTAGAGTTGATACATATCAACCCACCATCCAATTTTCCTTTATGTTATTCCAATCAAATGTGTCCCACCTCCTGCACCTAAAAATAACACATTGGAAAGATAAGAATTCCACTTGAATGATCTCTTATATCTTTCTGACATAACCCAACATCCCTCCTATCAGGTTTCAATCACAGTGTCTAGCATGACTAGATTGGTCGAACTTGACTTCCACTCCATAGTCTTGTGTAACACACCCATCATCAGCATCTGAGGTTGTGTACTTCATCCTTGAATTTATCGAGCCATATATCCTCTATATGCTTCATGGTTATTAAATTTGTTGGGATTCGCAATACTCCTTCCTCACTTCGACGTAATGCATGCCATCCCTGCAACATAGCTAATTATTTACAACGAAAGAGCCTTTGAATCCTTGGTATTATAGGCATGTGCCTCAATATCTTATGAGGAGTACCATGTGCTTTAGCCTTTTTATTCAATTATGTGTACATGTCATGCCCACGTTTTGGACGTAGCTCTTTGTCTGCATTCTATAGAATACAATCATTGGGATACACATTATATGATATATACTCGACACCCAACATTTTCAAAATTTCCTTTTCCTCCTTGCAACTTCTAGGAAAGACGTTATCATTCAGAAGTACCTTATCTTTGAATAACCTGTAGTCAGTGGGCAATACAAATGTGCAATGTAATTTAACGTTCATAAAATCGACCAGTATCAATGATCATTGTCTAACAAGATTCCTCAAAATATAATGTAGTTGATGGTTAGTTACCTCGACATCACAGAAACATTGTGTCACACATGCCATACTTTGCTTTCAAGTTGTATAATAGTATTATTGTCCCCAACCGTGTAGACTTTGACCGGTTAGGTTCAAAGAGAGGTGTGGAATTTGTCGTTTTAAGGCTCTCGAAGAAGACTTTAGTGATATGAGCGTCATCTCCCTATCTCATTGTCCTATAATGTATGAAACAAAATTGCATCCATGGCACTCCTTTTTCGTAATAACTCATCCATACCAACATCTAATTCATTGCCTCCATTGCCAACATGTGAAGAACTGCTATCACTGTAGGCATTCCTAATTGGTGAGGATGGAAGTAATGGAAATTGAATAGGTGGTTGATTCAACCATGCTTGGCATGCATACTCTCCAAGTTGCACACTTCTTTCATCCTTCTCTTGATTTGACATTGTAATAGGGTGCAATGGAAGATGGTAGGCAAGTCGCTCATCATCAGAATCCTGGTTTAAAAAATATTGAACATTACATTGATGATGTTACTAAGCACAATGAAATTGCTTTTATCTATTATTATTCAAAACAATTATTACATAAGCACAAGAATCATTTCTAATACAAAATGATAAGCTACAAACAATTTATAAAGAAAACATTCAAATTGAGCGATAAGTTAATATCATTTCCACATTAAATTTAAAAATTTAAAATTGAGCAACACATTTTCTAATTCAATTTATAAATTAAATTAACAATTTATAAAACACAATTTAAAACAAGAAATACATTAACATGGCTCCCATTGTAAATTGATAAATGCAGTTAATCAATTTTTTTGTCTTACACCCCAATGGAATGTCTAAGGGTAATCCCAATGCGAGATGTCTTTGATGAGCGGTTGGTGGTCTATGAAAGTTGTAGTTTATTAACAAATCGTCACCAAGAGACAAAATACGTATTGCATGTACAACAACAAATCTTGACGCTTTCCTTTTCATAAATAACTCCTTGTCATTGAATTGTTCCTCAAATGAACAATTTGCATAAAATAAAGAGCACCTATAACTATTTAAGAACCCTGCAATATTCCCATCAGTGCATTGATGACTATCTATATATAACCATTTATTCATGTTAAAGTTTTTAGAAACATAACCATTCATGCACATATTATACATGGAAATGGGATGATTTAACAATATTCAATTAATCAAAACGATAATAGATAAGACGACAAAATGGCATAAGTGCTACTGATTGTTTGGGAGGAACAAGTACATGTGAAAGGATAAGCAACCCAATATTTGTAGCATCAATATTATACTTCGAAATCATAAAACGATTACCTAAAAAGGAGAATCCGGTCACAACATTAGGCACATGTAGAGAAGACAACCAAGCTCCATACAAAGTGCAGTTGTAAAAAGTTTGATATTTACTTTGAAAATTCAAAGGAAGGGATAAATGATCGCTACCCTCCAACAATTGGACAGACATTTGTGTGTGCTTGGTCAAATTCTCTCTCAACTCATGCAAATTTTTGGATCTTCTAGTAGAGATGGGTTGGGTGGCATTAAAATCATACTTTGGATCACTAGAACTCTTAGTTGATTGAACATAAGCAGAGGGGTTCGTCAATTTAGGATGAGACAAAGTTGTTTTGGATTCCAACATTTTCAAAAAGAGCATAGGGAAGAGTTATTGTATGTCTTTTATATATCAACTATTGGATTCTTTACTGCAGTTACTAGAGTAGGGGGTATTAGACCATCAACATTAGGTAATCTATCATTGGTGTAATGGGTGAGTGTGACACATCGAGGGATCTCCTTCAACCCTTGACTTTTTGAACCACAAACTACTGGGGTGTCATAAATATCTCACGATGAATCGTCGTCGAAGAACCAGGATTGTGAATTGAAGATGACATGTTAAAATTTGCGTGGTAAAGTGGCTGCCCATTTTCACCTACGAATTGCCTACAGTATCTTCCTCCTAATAAGAGCTTACAACATTTTGGAACTGGTAGAATGTCTTGTTCATATGAACTCAAAATTGAATCAGGGTCCTACAATAAAGAATGAATTGATATAATTTCACATTCACATGCATAAGTAACATAAATTCACTTACTGGAGATGGAAAGGGAGAACTCGTCAAACATTGAACATGATGGAATGAGCTGGAATATAAAGAATTGGTCGTTTGATACTACAAATTTGTCTCCCTGCATTTGAGCCAAATAAACAATCAATATAGTCTCTACAACCCTAAATTCTTTTCAAGAACTATATTCCAATCTAACTCCCAATATAGTTAGGAAACCATTCTATAAGAACAAGGTGAGTTTAAGCAACATACATATACTATGAAATATTGTAATTGGTGTCGTTGAATGATAAAATAAAACATGAGATTAATATATAGTCTTAAGTGGAACCACAAAAACACAGCATAAAAAAAAAAATCCGCATGTGCGTATATTCCAATATACACTTACCGGTGCGCTTAAACAGACTAAACACGCCAGTGCGCAACAACAGTAAAATCACCATGAAAATAATCTCTGCAAAATCTCCCTCAAGAGAAAATATCTGCTACATTTGGTGGCGGATATTTATACATGCATTATACACATTTACTCAAACCGGTGCATGTCATAAACACAACCGCACATGTGTGTTACATGTATACGCGCACCAATAAACGAGAATTTTTTCAACTAACAGGATGTTGGTGCATAATAACGATAAACGCACCATGAAATATCCTCCACAAAATATCCCACAATAGAAAATATCTGCTACATTTGGTAGCGGATATATATACATGCATTTTTACAATTGTTTTCATTCTCGTGCGTTTATTAAATACAAGTGAATTGGTGCGTGTAATAAGTATACGCACACCGAGAGATCATATTTTTTAACTACAGTAGATCGGTGCGTCTTATAGAATAACACACCAGTGTGTTATTGACACGGGTGCACCGAACTGTCGAAAGTTCAAAATTTAAAAAACAATCGCACAAGTTTTTTTTGCCCTAAACTGGGGGAAAAAAAATTTGGCGGCAATTTTAAGTTCGAAAAGTAATTCAAAAGTATGTTTAAAATAAATAAAATTAAATAATAATAATTTAAACATTAATTCATTATTTTGCCAAAAATTTCAGGGGAGAGCTTTGGAACAAGGACCTACGCAGAAGGTCTTTGGAGCAAATGGATTATTCTTAATATCGAAATTTGCCAGGTATGTTGAATGAGACAAAACCAATTTTCCTACCGTTATCTTCTCTATGCTTCTTTTTATTTCTTGTGGCTGCAAAAGTTTAGATTAGGGTTTAAATCCCTCTACTGTTTCACACAATTACGATTTCACCTTTTAGGGATTTTAGATTTGTTGAATTTGTGAATATATATAGAAATATTAGGGATAGATGGGTTCATTATTTGGGTCGAATATGTAGCCATCTCGGCCCTAAATTTTTATTTTTTTTTTGAGAAAAATGATGTGTCAAATTCGGTGTGTTTGGGTTTCTAAAACGCATCGTTGCACGTATTGTTACAGCTCACCACTAGCGACGTACGACACAATGAAAAAATTAAAATAAAAATAAAAAAATTTAAAAAAATCATTTTTAGGTATTCAATTGTCTGTTATTGGTGTGTTTATACAAAAATAACACTGATAATGGCAGGAACTTCCATTTTTATTTCCAAAAAATGATAAATATTTTTCGATCGTTCACAGTGCAGTTGTGTTGGTATAATGCATCAATGCTGCTATGTTTTATAAATGCACCGATGAGTCTATGTGACTACACGTACCAATGTGTCTACGTTTGTATACACACCGATGCCTTTGATTTTATAAAATGGACAGTTTTCAAGGTTGCTTTCTATTTTGAAGGTTTGTAATTTATTTGGATAATATATTGATATATTATGTATTTAATGGTCCAGGATATTTATTGATAAAAATGTATGGTATGAGTTCAATGAACAAAACAATTTAGTCAACGTGGTGGAAGCACATCCAGGATTGCAAAGAAGGCAAGTGGTTCTAATTAATTTATTTGAATTATTTGTAAATTTCACTAATATGTATTGGTTAATGTGTGAAATGTAGAGCCAAAAAATAAGGAAGCTCAATAATATTCTTACCAATATAAGCCCAGAAGAGCATAAAAAGTTGATGGAAAGGTTGCAAAGGAATGAATCAGGTGAATAATAAAGAAGTCAATATGAATTATTTCTTTAAATTTGAGTAGCAATGTAGTTATGATTATTCACTAATATGTTTCAAGTAATCTAATACACATATGAATATTATGCATGGACTGTTACAATAGAAGTCAATGTCATGATAAGAAAAAGAAAATTATGGAAGATGCAAATGATGATCAATTGGTCCTTAGCTCTTCTGAAGCGGTGTTGGAAGTTAATAGAAGGGGCAAATAATTTTATAATACTATAAAATGGAAGAGATGACCAAAGTTATAAAAAAATATTTCATCAAAGCTTGCTAGTTTGGAAATGGAGAATAAAACTCACAACATGCCCGCTAAGGAAACTGAAAACCAAAATCAAAATTAGTTCAGGAGACCTTTCAGTCCAAGATGACTAGAGGAAAGAGAAACAATGATGATAAAAAAATTGCTTAGAATACTCTATTTGATGATCCTGAAGAAGTAGATCAAGTTGAAATAGATGGTCAGGATCAGGAAATGAACCATATTGAAGGTGAGCCTTCTCTTGGTTAATTCACATGGTCTAATTATCAACATTCTATGGCTTTTAATCACGATAGTGAGGGTATTTTTTAACAGGATTTTTCAAATCTAGTATATTTAGCAGACATTTTTTAGGCTTCTCACCAAAGAAATTATGACTTGAGATTTGGGACTAAAAAGGTTTTTCAAAATCAACATAAGAAGGTAATTGCTCCTGTTAAGAAAGTTCCAGTCAATGGCCCTGAAAAGAATTAAAATCAGCACATTAATAAAGATAATCCTGTAAAAGTTGAAAAGGTATGAAAGTTTTCTTCTATGTTTAATTTTGAGGATGAGATTAGTAAAATCAAAATACAAGTCTCATTAACATAATTAATGAAAAAACGGTCATATAGGGAGCCTTCCCTTAAACTTGTGCAGTCTTAGACTAATCCAGTTTTAACAAACATAGTTAATTTGTAGGATGAACATCCTACCATCATCTTTGGTCCCAAGAAAGAGGGAAAATCTAATTTCCATCCACCTTTCTTTATTACCATAATTGTCCATGATAAGATGTTACATAACTTCCTATTAGACTCCGGTTCTTCCCACAGCCTAATTCCTAAAGTGGCCATGGAAGCATTAGGACTGAACATCACTAAGCCTTATCATGATTTATATTCCTTCAATTATAAGGCAGTTAAATGTTTAGGGGTGATAATAGATTTAGTGGTAAGCCTCGCGTAGCTTCCTATGAAAAGCATCTTAATGGATATCGTAGTGGTTGATATTCCACCCAAATTAGGCATGCTCTTGTCAAGGTCTTGGACTAAAGACCTAGGTGGAAGCTTGCAAATGGACCTTTCTTATGAAACCATCCCAATTGTTATAGTTGATTTTACCACACTTAGTAGATCACATGTTTATGGCCTTCCATGATCTTCTGAGGACTCTGGACCCCCCTTTCTCAAATTATACTTTGATGGTACAAGAAATTCCCTAAAAAACACTTGTTTATTGCTATACACGAATTTTAAGCTAAAACCCACATGTACATGCAAGTTGCTCCATTGTAGCATGCGTACATCGAGAAATGTGCATAAAAACAAAAACTTTTGGATTTTTACCTGATGAGTCCCGATTAACTTGACTCTGGGCGTTCCATATGCTTGGAAATGCTCTTACTCGACCTGTCACTACCTATTGAAGAGCTATATATTGAACCTCTTGGATGCATTGAAGGAGGAGAACATTTGAGAGTAAGGAAACTATAGTTCATTATTTCCCCATTTGCTTATGCGGAGTCGGCATCCCTTTCTCCTTTTGAGCACACATTGCTTCTCTTCCCAAGATTACCATTGCTTTGTAAGCTTTCCATTGAGATGGAAGATTGAAGTGGTGGAGGCCTAGGTGGAGGACTCGGTTTCTCTGTTTCGACGAGGTGTCGACAGAGTTTGCCAATGTTATCTATGTTCATTATTAATAGAAATATCTATTTCTTGTCCATTGCATGTGTATGACTATGAATATTTTATCCATGGATGTAGTTGTGTTTGCTTATACATGTTGGATTCATACATGCTAGAGCATGCCTAACACTCTAATATCTATCATGCTTGCCTTGTTCGCTATTGTTGAGGTTTAATTGTAGGTACAAGTGTGTTGGAAAAGCTAAACGGGGATCTACTACAACCGTCTAGAATAAGGTATGTTTTGTATCCCTTAGTGTAGCAGCATTTGTTTATCTTGCATATTGAAGTGGATTGATTTCTGGTGTCATTCAGTCTTTTGTGGTCTACCCCAATCGATAAGAAGTTTCTCTCTGTAACACCAGTGTTTGGTGGAGAGAAAACAAGATTATATAGGGAAGTGCAGCTTCCCTATCTTGTCTTTGTTAATGAGAACCCAATTAATCACCCTGTCTATGTTATTCAAGAAGATATTGGATCATGTGTGTTGCATTTGAATGATCATTTTACACGCTTTGTGCAAGTGGAGAAGGAAGTCCTAGTACAATGGTGTATTGAAGTAGAGGATTTACTATGGCGCATGTATTTTGATGGTTCGTCATATAAATAAGGAGCAAGGGTAGGATTGTTATGATTTCGCTTGTTGATGAGATAGTTACTTTAATGTATAAACTGGAGTTTCAAACAACTAATAATATAGTTGAATATGATGCACCAATACTTAGCTTAAGGGCTACAAAAAAATTAAACACTGAGTTGTTAGCAATTTTTGGTGATTCTGAGCTAGTTGTTCAACAAGTAAGGAATGTGTATCAGGGAAAACAACAGTGGTTGAAGTTTTATAGAAATGAAGTATGGGATCTTATTCATACATGCTAGAGTATGCCTAACACTCTAATATCTATCATGCTTGCCTTGTTCGCTATTGTTGAGGTTTAATTGTAGGTACAAGTGTGTTGGAAAAGCTAAACGGGGATCTACTACAACCGTCTAGAATAAGGTATGTTTTGTATCCCTTAGTGTAGCAGCATTTGTTTATCTTGCATATTGAAGTGGATTGATTTCTGGTGTCATTCAGTCTTTTGTGGTCTACCCCAATCGATAAGAAGTTTCTCTCTGTAACACCAGTGTTTGGTGGAGAGAAAACAAGATTATATAGGGAAGTGCAGCTTCCCTATCTTGTCTTTGTTAATGAGAACCCAATTAATCACCCTGTCTATGTTATTCAAGAAGATATTGGATCATGTGTGTTGCATTTGAATGATCATTTTACACGCTTTGTGCAAGTGGAGAAGGAAGTCCTAGTACGATGGTGTATTGAAGTAGAGGATTTACTATGGCGCATGTATTTTGATGGTTCGTCATATAAATAAGGAGCAAGGGTAGGATTGTTATGATTTCGCTTGTTGATGAGATAGTTACTTTAATGTATAAACTGGAGTTTCAAACAACTAATAATATAGTTGAATATGATGCACCAATACTTAGCTTAAGGGCTACAAAAAAATTAAACACTGAGTTGTTAGCAATTTTTGGTGATTCTGAGCTAGTTGTTCAACAAGTAAGGAATGTGTATCCGGTAAAACAACAGTGGTTGAAGTTTTATAGAAATGAAGTATGGGATCTTATTAATAGTTTCTTTTTAGTATTCATTATCTCTTTTATTACAAGAGATTACAATCAAACAAATGACTATTTGGCATTAGCAGCCAACAATTTTCAGATGCTTGAACATCATTGGCTCATATATCCAATTGAGATTAGATATATCAACCATATGTCTCATACAATGTTAAGCATTGTCGAGTGTTTTGGGATGATGAAGTGATTAATTTTTTTTTAGAATTGACTAGTGAGTTTTCTACATCACGGATTTATCAGGATGAAGATATTGAGGTAAGTGATAATGCTTCTTGTTTTTGAAATTCCATTTCCAATCATGATATTATCGAACTTAAGGGAAATTTTATTCCAAAAGGCCTGGTGCCTTTAGAAAGGATTTTCTTAAATAATGACACTTTGTTAAAACCTATTGTATAGTCCTATGAAGAGAATGTAGTGGACTATAATATACGGATTGTTGCATAACCTAGAATAATAAAGCTTTCAAAGGAACTTTCAGATGAATAAAGAAAGAGGTACATAGATTTGATGAAAAAATTGTGGAGTTTTTTGCTTGTTTGTACAAAGACTTGAGAAATTATGGCACCAGTATCATCCAACATAAAATTCCTCTGAAACCAGACACTAAGCCTTTCAGGCAGAAGTTAAGGACGCATTAATCCATCTTTGCTACCAATTATTAAAAAAGAGGCGAAGAATATTTTAGACGCTAAAATTATAGTTCCTCTTATATATTCTACATGGGTAGCCAATTTGATGTTGGTACGTAAGAAAAACAAAGAGATAAGGCTCTGTGTATATTTCATAAACTTGAACAAGTCTTACCTTAAGGATAACTATCCACAGCCAAAAATTGATCAGATCTTCCAAAGAGTAGTAGGTGCTCAGAGGATATCCATGATTGATGGTTTCTCTGGATCTAATCAGATAGTTTTGCATAAAGATGATAGGGAAAAAACAACATTTACTACTCCATGGGGCACGTTCATGAATGACTAGATGCCTTTCGGTCTCATGAATGTAAATGTAACCTTTCAAAGGGCTATGGATATAGCTTTTGTTGGCAAAAGTGAAAGGTTTGTGGTTATTTATTTAGATGATGTCACTATTTTTACTAAATCTGATGATGAGCATCTCAAGAATTTAAGACAGATTTTTCTCAAGTGTAGGAATTTGAGTTTCTTTGAATCCCAAAAAATCTTACTTTTCCATGCAAGAAGGCAAACTTCTTGCCAATACAGACTCTACTAAAGGTATCAAAATTGATCCTGATCATGTCAAAGCTATTCAAAAAATATGTATCCTTAGAAATAAAATAAAAAAGATAATCAATATTTCATTGGGAAGATTATTTTTTTAAGATGGTTCATTGCCAATTTTGTAGAAATCATAAAACATGTTACAAGGATGCTTAAGAAGGATCAAGAAGTGAGATGGACAACTGAAGCTAAGTCTTCTTTTGAAAGGATAATGCAAGTTGTTTCTAAAGCTCTGGTGTTGGTCAGTCTGGATTTCTCTAAAGAGTTCTTGAATTTTTCTTTTGCATATGAAGATATTGTGGTTGCAGTGTTGTTACAAAAGAATTTAGATGGATTAGATTAGCCAATTTCATTCTTCAGTAAGACGCTTAGGGATTCTGAACTTAACTATGATATAATTGAAAAACAAGCTTATGATTTAGTCAAAGAACTTAAGTTCTTTAGGATTTGCATTCTACACTCTAAGATAATAGCTTATGTGCATAATGTTGTTGTCAAATAAGTTCTTGTATGTAGCCTGATAATGAAGCGAAAAGAGGGTGTTGTTGATCTAGGATTTTTTGTTCTATGACTTATAAATTAGATTGCATAAAATAATATGAATGAAACCCATAAGCACATAAGAAGTACATGTACATGGAAGATAGAGAACGCATATAAAGATGAGACGCCATATGATAATGGAGTTCTTCCCAAAAGGAACTACATCTCCGGACTCGATTCTCAACTAGAGAGGCCAGTTTATAATCTTAGCAATAATGATGGAAAAATGCATGGCTACAATACATCGATACCTTGGTAGCTGAAAATGGGGAGAAAACATTGCTTGAATCCCCAAATGGGTCGCACCAATAAATCCACAACATGAAGACGATGAAAAATGAGTATAAATACCCCCACCTTCTCCCTACAAAAGATACAACAACAGCTTCGTCTCTTTTTCCCAATAATGGCTATAAGGAAGACAAAGTCTCCAAGCACTCTCCAAAACTCTCACAAAACACTATCTCTGAAACTCACTTCAACATGGAGTTCACCAACAAAGAATGGATAGTTCTCCACCAAAATGTGGAATCTCTCCACCAGGGAATGGAATCTCTCCACGAGAAAAATGGATTCTCTCCATAGGAAAATGGATATCTCATAATGGAAAATGAGGGGGTTTATATAGTGTTAAGTGACCCCTTTCACAAGTTACTTCTTAAATTGGCATGTAATTACAATCGAAAGTCTTGGTTGCTCATTCATTGGCTCTCCCTTATCATGTGGTTACAACTTGTTTATATAAATGGCATAGTGGTTGTACCCCTTGTAGTATTCCAACCATATAGTTGGTTATAGTTTAAACTTATACCGTCCACAAGTCGAAACCATGTTACATATGCTATAATATTCGTAGGCTTTAAAACCCAGTTTATATACCATAACCAATGTTTTAAATAAGCCATGTGTTAAAAAGGAGTGGCCCTCCATGCGTTGGTTTGTTGGTAAACATATGGGACCCGAGCAGGGATCAAAATTGAAGTCGTCATTGCCCTTCAAGAGCCTTTTAGCTCATCATAGAACGGTAACTTATTTTTTGCTATGCAAATGAAATTCAAAAAAAAAAATTACTTGTCAAATTTGAAATAAATATTATTTTTCAATTTTTCATTTGAAGGGTAGAAAAATTTCCTAATATATTATAGTTTTCAAAATATATCATACTTTTATATAGATCTTTTATTTATACATCATAAAAGAATGTTATTATTTAAATTTTGTTAAATAATTTAAATAATATATGTTTATAGAAAAAATCATAATACTCTCACTTTGTATGAGTAAAATAATATATGTTTATAGAAAAAACTCAAATTACTCTAAATTGTATGAGTAGGTTACTAATTTTAAGACACATAATTTAGTTGTTACTAATTTTAAAACAAAAATTTAGTTATTTATTAGGTTATTAGCTATTCACCTTACACATGAGCTAATCCCTTCATAATTTCTTGAACTTGAGCTTACTCGTCAGATCCACTCGAAGTTTCTCATTCATAGGATTTCACACGGGCAAGGCTCTTTTGGTTGTTAATGGATCCCAGCCATCATATGCATCGTGTACGATGTGATCTTACAGGGCTTATGCATCCATACTGTGCGATTTGATCTAACACTTGTTGCTCTCTAGAGACAACATCCCACTATGAATACTAGACGACGTCCCACTACTAATACCAGCGAAATGCTCCAGTTCCCACTCCTCTGGCTTGGAAAGCTTCTTCAGTGTTTTATTTTTTCTCCTTTGTTTGCACCCTAGTAAATGCATGCTTCTATTTAAATTATTTTTATATATTCTTTAAAATAAAATTTAATTATTCATTTTATTTATTCGGTTTTACTTGTTTTCAGTTCTCATTCAATACAAGAGCACTGTGGACTCCCCTCCAATCTCATTTGCAAACCATTACATGTGTTAGGTAAATGCAAGTTTAATTTATTTTTAGTTTTTATAAAATTTGGCATATTAAAATTATCAATTTTTCCATTTTTGATCGATAGTTATTAGTTTTGTTAGTAATGTTTTGTAAAATATTTTTATCAATTTGTCTTTGTGTATATTTATATCAATTTGTTTTTGTGTAAATATTTTTATCATTTATTCTTGTGTACTTTTGTTGTGGCTATTAATGTCCAAAATGAAAGTGCACAAGTTATAAAGAAATAACTTGATCTAATAAAATTTACACAATAAATTTGGTTTTTTTCACAATTATATTAATAAATTGTATATTAATTTTGGTAATTAATATGATGATGATGATGATGGTTAACGTCCCCTGAGACCAAAATTTGGTCTATCGGACCCTGAAGAAGAGAATCAACTAGTTTGTTTTAGAGTGATATTTCGATGCTCAAAGAGCTTGGAGAGAAGCGTCCCGAGCTTACTATAAATTTGACAAGCTAAAAGGCTAGGAATGTCGGTATTGCAACAAAGATTATGAAACTGGGATCTAATGTGGGTGTATGCAGGGCACTCTAAGAGGAAGTGATTTTCATCTTCAATGTTCTTACTCTCACAAAGGTGGCATATCCTTTCTACCCAAGGAGTTTTAGGGACTGTCCAACGCCCAGTTTCGTTGTGGAGCTCATGCGAGTTCGTTCTTATCTTAGCTATATTAATTTTTTTCTTAGGATTGATTAACACAGAGACATAGTTTTGATCTTCAAGAGTAGGGTTGATGACCTCCTTATAATATCTTAATTTTCTTTTGGCCTCTAAATATGTCATAATATATTTAATGAAGTATCCCATATTATTAAAGGGAGTATAATTCAATCTTATGGAAAAATGAGTATATTTTTTATGATTAAAAGTTAAAAGTTTTATTTTTGCAATTAATATGTTTTAGTTATGAAATTTTAAATCATTTTTTATTTTCATATATAAAGAATATTTTTGTTTAGCTTGTCAACAAAGAATGGGCTATTAATAAGTTAACCCTTCATATTGAAATGTAATCTTACCCTTCAAATTTGATCCTTGGACCTGAGCACACTTATCCCATGTGCTTTAACTGATGGTATGTGGTAGTATGGTGGGGGAGAGATCCCCATGGACTCGGCCATGGGCTCCATGCCCCCCCCCCACTTTCTCCATATTATAACCTTTTCAAAGTCAAATAATATATTTCTTGTTACATATCCCAATTACCAATGAAGCCCATTTGGTTAGGACGTTGGATTGTAGTGGGCTAGGTCGCACGATAGAACCCCATGAAGGTCCAACGTTTTTGGAAAATATGATGATGACCACAAAGGCACCATGTCGCGATTTCTGGTTGGGCCACGTCACTACCATGTCAAGTGCCAACTCATGCCTAGTCGGCCTGCCACCATATTTCCAAAACATCAATGCTTGCCACGTGTCACCATCTACCCTTGACACATCATTATTTCCATATTCCATGTGTCATCACTTTGGGTTTCCATGTGGCACTTTTTTTTGCCAAATTCTGCAATGAGATTACTTGTTTTTCCAAAACTTCAAATTGTCGTAACTTCTTCATTCGGACTCCATTTGAGGTGACACGAGCATTATCGGAGTCAGATCGACGAGCTCTTTGCAACCATGCCATTCTTGCTTATATATGTTGAGCTTAAATTCAAACCTTCTAAGATCCTCGTGGATCATGCCTCCCCATTAAGAAGCTTTTGGGCCTCCAAAATCCTTTACAATCATTACAGAAGTGAGATGATTGATCCCTCACTCTCTTCTTGATCCATCTAGATTTGTAATGTTCCTAAAATGTTTGGTGTACATGTTGAATGAAATGGGCTGCCCTTGACATATGCGATCCCCTTACAAAATCCATGAAAAAACTACCCCAAGGATGAGAGAAAATAGGAAATGGTGCGTGTAGCCCTAATTTCCCATTAGTGAGCTTACAAAAGCACATCACGCACCCCTTTACATGCATGATTATCATCCAATACAAGTGTACTACAATCGCAAAATTCCTAATTACATGAGAAGCATAAGCTGGTACATTAACAAAGGGATTAATACAAAGAATAACACAAAGGTAGAGTAGGTTTTCCTACAAGCCACATTTCTTCACCTTGGATGGTCGTTGAAGATCTGGCAGGGTTGATGTTGGGGATGAACTGATCTTCTCTTCTGAGATGTCGAAATATTTCTGTTGCTTCCCTCCCCATTGAGAGGATTGTCCCATCTCAAGCACTTCATCATTAGGACAAGGATCTTTTGTTTTCGCATCTACAAACACTAAGAGCCTGTTGGCATTCACATCTCTTTTCATCGATCCTGCAGTGACTAGTGATGAGATATCCTTCATGTTGTGAGCTCTCACAATGTATTCCACCCCATATTTTGTGAGATGGTACTTGTTCTCATGACGGAAGAAGATTGTTTTTCGATCCTACAGATATGGGATTCCCAGTACAATGCCACAGATGTCAAGAGGAACAACATCTAGATCAACCTCATCAATCAACTTTGAAGCAATGGAAAATCTAACTCTACACTATTTAGTGACATGTAGATTTGTATTATCACAAACCTAACAAAGAGGATAAGGCTTGGGATGAGGTTTTTTCCTAGATCCAACTTCTTAACAACTGATTATGAAACCAAGTTAGTATGGGAACCTGAATCAAATAGTGTATCTATCTTGGTATGTTTAGACGCAACTCTAATATGAAGCATCCCCCTTCTTCTTTTATCATTAACTTAAGAACCATTCTTATAAATTGAACGAGCATGATGAGAACTTTTACCTTGAACTCCAATGGCTGCAATCTTCATCTCATCACCTGAGTCGGAACCCGAGTCTTCTTATACTGTAGCAACGGTCTTCTTCTTTACTTTGCCTCCAATCTTCTTCGGTCTTAACTCTGGATGAAACTTCCAACAATTCTCTTCATCATGCCCAGCTGCCTCACAATGAGTGCAATGGGGTGCTTTCTTCTTTGTGGCATCTGTTATTTTATCCTTTCCTTTGCCTTTGAAGTAGTCTCCTAAATGCTTGGATGGATCCTCTTCTTGTGCAAACTTTCCCCTACTCTCAAGATGAATAGATTTCACACTTGCTTCATCCAAACTAGTAGGATGCAACAATAACAAAGTATGTCGAAGATAATGGTGAAGCGAACCAATATACTTCAGAAGAGTGTCGGGCGCATCTAAAGCAATAATTAACTCGAAATTTTTTTTTCTAAACTCTTCAGTAAAATTATGAACACTTTAACCTTTACTTTTCAAAAACTTTTCCAATCCATCATTGTTTTTTTCACATAGGCCAATGGATAAAAATGATTACATAAAGCAGATACAAAATCATACCAAGACGAAAGGAGATTATCCATTTGTTTACCACCTTTCTGGAGCTCACGTTCCCACCAAACAAGGGTTGTGCCTTCCAACCAAAGAGATGCTAGATGAATCTTCACCTCCTCTTCTTCGATCTGTTGGAATCGACAATACACTTCGATCTGCCTTATCTAAGTGTTCAACTTCTCATCATTTGCTTCCGCAAACTTCACGTCAAGCTTCAACAATGGTGTTTTAAGAGGCTCTTTTGGAGGATCCTTTAGATGAGGAGAATGATGAGAAGAAGAAGAACTCGAACTTGAGCTTGAACTTGATGGTGATGATGGAGGAGTAGGAGTTTTGCCTCCACCTTCTTGATTCACTAAATCATTTTCCTCCTCCTTTGGCTTCTTCTTATTTTTCATTCTCTTCTCATAATCTACAAAAGGTTTGTCGACCTTGTCTGCCATGTGGTATAAGATCTTATGGAAGTTCTTCTATATTTATGAGCAAACATCATGATCTCCCATATTTCTTCTCCTTCGTGCGCGTCCAATCTAGGAGTTGTAGGAATCCAATTCTCCTTCACCTGCTTTAATCTTGGCTCTTGTGAGCATTCACACTCGCAATCCACATCATAGAACCCTGCTCTGATACCACTTGATCCAAGATGTTTTTGTTCTACGACTTATAAATTAGATTGCATAAAAGAATATGAACGAAGCTCATAAGCACATAAGAAGTACATGTACATGGAAGATAAAGAGCGCATATAAAGATGAGACACCATATGATAACGGATTTCATTCCCAAAAGGAACTACGTCTCTGGACCCACTTCTCAAGTGGAGAGGTCATTTTATAATCTCAGCAATGATGGAAAAATACATGGCTACAATACATCGATACATTGGTGGCTAAAAATGAAGAGAAAACGTTGCTTGAATCCCCAAATCGGTTGCACCAGTAGCTCAGCAATGTGAAGACGATGAAAAACAAGGATAAATACCCTTGCCTTCTCCTTACAAAAGCTACAACAACACCTTCATCTTTTTTTCCCAATAATGGCTATAAGGAGGACAAAGTCTCCAAGCACTCTCCAAAACTCTCACAAAACACTATCTCCCAAACTCACTCCAACATGGATTTCACCTACAAATAATGGATAGTTCTCCACCAAAATGTGGAATCTCTCCACCAAGAAATGGATTCTCTCCAAATGAAAATGGATGTCTCATAATGACAAATGAATGGATGTCTAATAATGGAAAATGAAGGGGTTTATGTATTGTTAAGTGACCCCTTTCACATGTTCATCGTGATGTTTTAATGTTACTTCTTGAATTGGCATGTAATTACAATCCAAAGTCTTGGTTGCTCATTCGTTGGCTCTCCTTTATCATGTGGTTACAACTTGTTTATATAAATGACATAGTGGTTGCACCCCTTTTAATATTCCAACCATATAGTTGGTTATAGTTTAAAACTATACAAACCACAGGTCAAAACTATGTTACATATGTTATAATATTCGTAGGCTTTAAAACCCGCTTTATATGCCTAAAAAGGAGTGTCCCACCACCAACGATCAAAATTGAATGTGTGAGAGCCTTTCCACAGGGTTCTGGCCCAATATATATATCTTGATTTTACTCTACTAATAAAGAAGGGTAAAGTGAATAAAAAACTTTTAAATGAAGGGCAATTGTTTAATATCACGTTAATCAAAAGTGAGGAATCAAATTGGGCATGAAAAAAGGCCGTGGTACTAGTAAATTTGTAATAGTCTCAAAAGTTTTTCAAGTTTTTCACATTGTGAAATAATGAATTATTAAGAAATTTTGTGTTTGATTCATGACATAGAGGTTTAATAAGAGCAAACATATCACTTATAAGAATTGAACTTGGGTAAAGAGGGTAACATTCATTTCTCCTAACCACCCAAGTTACGACCAATGGACAAGCATTATCTATACAACTACCACACCTAGATAATACTTGTAATATATGTTTGCCATCTCTGGTTATTAAATGTTTTGGGTAGTTGATTTGGAGGTGAGTCCATTTGCTTCAACTCTCAAAGCATAAGAAAAATGAAATTATAGTCGGTAGTCTTTTGTCTTTGCAATGGAAGATACAATCAAATTTGCAACTAAGGTTTTAGTTATTCTTATAAATTTTCTTAGATTTTTTTTTAATATAAAATATGGAAGGCATGCTGTCATTTGTTGGGAGGTATTGTAGGATTGAAAACTAAATCGCTCATGTCTACATGTCTACATGTTATCTTTACTCGAGTTATAAACTTAATATTTTCATTTTATAATTAAACTTAAGATTTTCACTTTATAATTTTTTGTTTTTTTGGTTTATAGATTCCTCAATATTCAAAATATAATATATTAATTAAAGTGGCTAGATGTCTCACTTTAATGCACAAGGCAAATTTGTTTAGAAACTAATAATAAGCATATCAATGGGATGAGATTCTCTATAAATAATAATCCATAAATTGAGAGATGAGATAACAGTCTTTTGTGAATTCTTTATAAATAAATATAATAAAAATACAAATAAAAAATAAATTAATTAATTAATTAATGGTTTTTTAATTGTCTTTTTCTTAATAAAGGTTAGCAAAATATAAATTTTGATTTTTTTGTTTTTAAATTGCTTTTAAATGTTCAAGAGTTAATTTTTGGATAATGATGTGCTCTATACCTTCTTTTAATCCATCTTTAGAAGTTATTTTGGGGATTATGGTAAACTTTAGACATAAGTATTAGATTTTATATAGAATTATTTGGCAACATTTTAAATTTTTAATTAAAACATAGAAGTGATTAAAATTATTTCTTAAAATAATTGATTATATTCAATTTTTATTTAATAATAATAAAGAAACACAAAATTTAAATTTTAGAAATGAACTCCTTATTAAATTTTATGATTTTTATAGATATTACCTCATTATTAATTTTTACAATTTTTATTTCATGTATAATAATAAATATCTATGTTACTGGATCACTACCCCAGTGTGTAGGATCCACGAATCCGATATGTATTTGAATCGAATCCTCCTAGGATCCATCATGGAAACAGATCACCTTTAAAAGGAAACATATATTGGCCCCATGAAGCGGATCCTCTGGAAAATCAAACAATTCTTAAAATTTTCAAACGGGTATAGAAACTTCCAGTGCTTCTACGACTTATTGATACTCCCCAAAAATTTGTTTTCTATTGAAAAACTTAAAAAACCCTAAACACCTAATGGCTAAAAGCATAAACCCCATTCCTCCTCAAGGTTTGATCTATCATTATGTCAAGATATGCTCTTGATGTGTAATATATCAATATCAATGTCTGGTCTCAATGTTTTTATTTGATTTATCTTTATGGTGAAGGTATGTTGTCAAGGGTTGATCTATCTTTACGTGCTATGTTGTTGCTCGCTTCACCTACATTGTTATGTAGTCTTGTCATAGCCTTCAAGAAAACCACTTTATTCCCTGTTGATAGGGACATGTGGATTTGGCTCACAAAAACATTGTTATGCCCTGCTTCAAGTTCATGCTGAAAAAGGTTTTTAAAATTATGAATATCAATCATGGTTACAACTCATCAAATCATCAGTCATGGTACTTTGGCATAAACATCAGAGAATAATGAAGACCAATAGTAGCCTTTCCCTCAAGATTTTGAAGGTTGTGGCTTTCTAGTAACGATGTCCTCCCCATGCCCCTCCATGCAAATCGACTGTTATCATATTGGCCTCATCTTCACTTACACATATGAGAAACATTCCCTATGGTCCTTCCAAAACAAAGTATGATCAATTATACAATATTTCATGGCTTTAAGCTCTAATGATATATACTTTCTCTTATCTAAATATGGTGGGAACTATAAATATAGAAGAAAGTAAACTACATTTCCATACCAAGATGAAGCATCATACTTGTTATTAATATACTCTTTCTCCTATTATGTTGGAAATTCAGGTTTTGCTGATTAATTCAAGATACAATTTAAACCCAAGGCCTCACAATCATAATTTTCTAAGAGATTAGCAAGTCTCTATCCTTTGACCAATTTTGTGGGTCTGGTTTTGAGATCACACTCCATAATTTTTGCTATCTGGCTGATCCAGAAGGATCTTAGAAGGTCAGAATTTTAAAGTCAGCATATATGAGAAATAATGACATGGTTGCGAAGAGATCATTAATACGATTCCATCAACACTGGTTTCACCTCAAATGGAGTCCGCATGAGGAAGTTATGGCAATCTAAAGTTTCAGCAAAACATGTAAAATTTAAGTGCCACGTGGCCTATACATTGTTGATTTGGAATCCCACGGTGATTACACATGGAATATGGAAACGACGAGGAGGAAAGGGTAGATGGTGACACATGTCAAGCACTGTTGATTTGGCAGTATAGTGGCATGCCAACTAGGGATGAGTTGTCACTTGACGTTGTAATGACATGGCCCAACCATAAACCACCATGTGGCACCTATGTGGTCGCTATTATATTTACCAAAATTTGGACTTCCATAGGGTTAGATTGCACTACCTCTCCCACTACCCTCCAATGCCCTAACTAGTTAGGCTACGTTGGTAGTTGGGATATGAAATAATAAATATATTATTCGAGTTTGAAAAGGTTATAATATGGATAAAAGGGTGGGGAGCGTGGAGCCCGTGGCTAAGCCGAAGGGGCTCCCTCCCCCTCCACACTACCACGCACCATCACTTAAATCACATGGGATAAGTGGGCTTGGGTCCCCATATGGTTACCAACAAACCAACGCGTGGTGGGCACTGATCAAATTTGAAGGGCATATATTCACCTAGCCCATCAATGATGCATGGTTATAAAAATAATTATACTTCTATTGACAAGTATGAATTAAGTAAACCCTTTGTAAAAAACTAGTAAAATAAAATATTGTCTCTCTAAATTTCTACAGTTAAAAAAAAATAAACAATATTTATAAAAAATCAATAAAAAGTAATAAATAAATAAATAAACTCTTCCAAAATTGTGCCATCCGTCAAATTATCATTTTTATAAAATTTACATAATTGAACACATTTAATTGAAAAACAAGAGCCACGTGGTGGCAATGTCCCCGACATTGTCATCTGCAATGGAGAGGAGATATTTGAAAATTGATGCAATTGAATATAAATAGTTTAATTGTTATTTTGGTAAAATAGTAGAGATATGAATGCATACATTTCAATCCTTTTGACTAGGTCTATGAGGCAATGTTTATGTCCATTAAAAAAAATTAAAGATACATATTTTTTCATTTGATTTCTTATATATTTCAATACCTAATATTTTCATTATGAACTCTTTAGATGGAAATCACTTACATATGAAAGAAAATCATTTGTCAAAATTATAGAGTAAATAAAATAACGTGACATTTTAATATTGTTACTTCCACCATGTATCACGATAGTTTTCAATATCATGTATAATTACGTACGATAGTTTCCAATATCATATATATTTTTCCTTATGTTAATGTCAAAGTTGTTTAGTTGTTGAAAGACTTAGATAGCACATACCATAGTATGGAAGAAAAAAAACATTTGCATTTAACAATAATTATAAACAAATATTTATTGCTAGGTAACAATGTAATTAGCATGAGATAATAAATATTATAATATGCCAAACCTTAATAAATATGTGTTAAGAGTGAGCTTTGGGCCCATTCAAATCGTGTTTCTTTATAATCTATTATTAATCATTGAAAATAATAGAAGATTTGTTGATTCTCTAATGGACAAATTTTTATTTCATTGAGTTCCTTAAATTTAGTAATAAATTTTTTATTCCTTTCATATAAAATTATCCATAAACATTATTTGATATTCCTTCAAATATAAATTACATAATCAATTGAAAATAATAATAAAAAGGAAACCAAATGATTTGGATAGGGTAAATATCTTATGGAATTCAATTGTGTTGACTAATATGAAACACAAATGAAAATGTGTTTTTACTATGTAGTAAACAAAAAAATAAATATTGAAAAGAAAAACAAATTGTAACTAAAATATATTTCTTACCAATTATTCTCAAAGGCAATTTTCCATAAATGAGATGTCATTATGCATGGTATATTGTCATTGTTATCTTCTTTCTCATTAAAAACATTATTTTCTATTGAATGATACTTATGGTTATAGGAACAAAATATGTGTTCTTATCATACACCTCATGTCATAAACTTTTTAAATATCTAAATGTTGTCATGGGACCACATAAGAAACATACATATTTACTAAAAAAAATGTTTATAAAGCTTGAAAGTCATAAAATAACATATCGCTTGAGACTCATATCCATCACATGAAAAAGCTACTTGCAGTTGTTCCTAGTCAGTTTTTTATGAGTTTCCAAATAAGAAGGAAGATATAATATTCTTTAATCATAAAAAAATGCATCTGTAGATTATTGTTGTCTTATGATACACACAAATGTCAAAAAGAAGATGCAATGAAGATCTATGAGAGGATACAAGCACAACCATTACCATTGAATGGAAAATTAGAAGGATATGAAAACAACATTAGTGGCTATGTCTCTACTGAGCCTCAATATTGTTATAATACTCAATCTCTGCCTATGTGGGGTTTGGCATGAAATCTCTTTCACCTAGTTGAGATTCTTGAGCATAAAGAATTGTGGATTCAATACTTGCCACAAGATCTAATGAAGATGAACAATATCAAAGTTTTTAGGTTGCTTGAGAATCCATTTAAAAAAATGAAGGAGAAAGCATAACACTATCATTGATAAATTGGATCCCAAATCCAGAGATCCCATCTTCTGAGGTCCTTGCACGCATCGAATGAGAGAAAGATTATAAATACAACTGCACAAAAGCATGATATCAACAAATTTCCCCAATAAAAATATTAGATCATGGCCTTCATTTTTTATATGAATTGCCAATTATCACTACAATAAATAATCAGAAGCATCTAGTAATCTCCTTAGGCTGGGATTATATTGTGTTTTGGTCATTGGATCAACAAGCACCCTAAATTTCTCTCCTTTTTCTCATTATTTTCTTTGTCAATATAATAAGAATTAAGGATACTACATATTGTATCTAATTTTTATCTTACATTTTCAGAGAATTAGCATGCAAAGATGGATGGTTTAACTCAGGAATGGAAGCTGGTTCCTCCATGGCCCGGAGTCTATGCTAAACACTTTTCAATTTGTACAAGCTTTGTCGCTTTGCTCTAGATGTTGTTGGGTAGGTTATAAATGATCTTTCAATGGTTCAGAATAGTGATTCAAATAATTTGATACCGTATGGGCACATTAATGCTTTCACACAGTCCTCTGTCTTGAATTCTATTAGTCAAATTGTTAAGGGTGAGGTGTAAAATTCTTTATTTTTTATTTTTAAATTAATTTTAGTTTAAAAAAAATTAAAACGCTTCTCCAAATATTTATGTCAAAATAGTGACGGTTTTTCATTACTAAAAAAATCTTTCGAGAGGATTACAACCACTACAATGGTCACTAAGATAGCTCAACAAAACTTAACTTAGGCAATAAAATAGAAAATATTTTTTGAATTTTCAAAATATTTAATTTAATAAACTATTTTCTTAAACATTAAAAAAATAAAAAATAATATAACGTCAACCAAATTAAAAATTAAGAATAAAAAAAGAAAATTAAGAAATAATACAAAGTCAAAAAGCTTTGACTTCCCCTCAAAATATATCCCTAGTTTAACAAAGATTAATAAATAAATACAAAACCACCCTTAATTAAATTGTTTAAAAATATATATGACAATGGAAAACGTTCTTAAGTTTAAGCAATGGATGAAACAAAGCTATTGGAAGTGAATAATTAATGATTGTGAGGCTTTGCTCGACTCCTTTACCCAAAAAAACTGAAGATCGCTTAAGTTAGACCTAATGACTTTGAAATACACAGCAGTCCATGACTTTTTAGTGCAGGCAATTCATAAACTCATTGCCACATTGAGCGACAATCTTAATAGAAATACACAAACCAAGACATAAAAACAAATAGCTTCAGTGAATTCTATCACCAAATTCTCGAGTTAAAACGTTAAAATAAATAGCAAAGTTAAAAAAAAATAACAAAGGTAGCGCCAACACCAAAAAGAGCAGTTTGAAAGAAAATAACCATGGCAACTTTAGAAACAACTTCAAAGATGGATGGTTGTTTGGGTAACACCCAGTGGATCGAGTCTACTGTCTTTATCTAAGCATGCGTGAGTAAAGAGATATAGTGTGCTATGTTGCTTGTATGAGTAAGGGCATGAACAGTGTGTTGGATGGGCATGTGTCCTAACATCCGTTTGGTGGACTGTAGCGTAGGGAGCTTTCAAAAGCATACTATAAATAGTAAAAAGGATAAGCCATATTGCATATTAATAATGTAGGCTATAATTTAGTCACTTGGGGCCAATATAGCAGTGTTATGGCAAGCAGTAAATATTAGCTAACACACATGAAATATCACAAATTCTCCAAGTTAAACTATAAAATAAGCTGCAAAGCTACCAAATGCCAAAATCAACAGTTTTCAGGGAAAAAACACAACCTTCAAAGCAGTTTTAGAGTCCGTGGATTCAACACACTCACATGAAATATAGCTAAATTCTCAAGCCAAAAAGAAAGAAACAACAAAGCTATCAAATTCAAACGACAATGAAGCAAAAACGAGCTTTATCATTGCTTCTTTCTTCCCGAGGGCTTCCAGGGATTCCTGTGAAATCCAAAATCCTCACGAAAACGAAATTTTCATTTACAAGGAAGTTTCGAGTTGGAAAATTCAACCCCTACTAGATCCTAGATTGTTATATATATATAAGATAATTAAAGTGTACACATATAATAATAAAAAATCAAAAACAAAATTTAATTTCAACATCATTTATATATTAAATTTCGTAAAATTTAATTTTATATATATAACTTGAAATGTTAACATAAATGATAACGAAAATATATACTTATAAATAATGTCTCTCGTAAATAGCCTTGACTGTAAATGGAGCAAAACTAGAACATTAAAATGCAAAAACTATAAGACCTATATTATTAGCGCTCTATTGTAAATAGTCTCCACTGTAAATGGAGCAAAATTAGAACACTAAAATGAAAAAACTATAAAACCTATATTATTAGAGCTGTGTTGATAAGTGAAATTTGTTGATATGCATATATTTTAAAAGATTTTGAATATTTCACTGTAAAACATGTCAAAAAGGACAAAAGAATGCATCTATTATAGGCACTTCCACTCTGAAATGATCTATCTTCCCTACGCACATCACACCATTGAAAGCACATACCTAGTTGCCTTCCCCGAGCAATCTTACCCTCCAAGCTATCTACCCCTGCCCTACCCCATGGTGTGTTATCAATTTGTCTAACTTGCATACCGAGACTTATTAACTATGACTGAATAACCCTAACCCCACGAACCATGCTGTGTTAACTGTACCTCGTATCGTACCTAAATAAGGAAAGCAACCTGACCTACCACCACAGATAATGGCCACAGATTGAGAAGAATGAAGAAATGGGTGGGAGAATGGAGAAGCATCTAGAAGGAAAAGCACTATCCGTTTAGTCCCTCGTTCGCTGGGAACAACAGTTGAAGCGATGGTAATTGGGGATATTATATAAAGAAAAATTGTTGAAACCGGGGACCAACGCCATTATTCATTTATTGATATTAGAGCATCCATGGCAGATGTTGCATTTGATTTCTGAATGGTAAGGCTTTATATCACTAACATGTCTACTCTAGCTTATTACAAAGGCATGCAAGTAATTGACGACCCGTCTACTCTACCTTATTACAAAGGCATGCAAGCAATTAACAGCCTATAAAATCCTGTAAGTGATATTGGGCAGTGCGTGTAATTGATATTGGGCAGTGGGAATTCATCCAAAAACTAAAGCAATAACATTAAAAAAACAAGGTGAGGGATTTAAGATTGTTTAAGGAAGGGCGAGAGAGGTGAGAACGCTAGAGTGCGTTGGAGTACGGCCGCGTAGGGTTTTCGCCATGGCTGCGCCTGGGGGAGGGCTCTCCCCTCCCTCTGCTCCTTCTTCTATAGCTGAAGCTTTCCACCGGTTACTCAGGTCTCCGAGTTTCAAGCCAGTGGTTCCAAACATCCCGAAGTTCATTAAAAAATTGGATGCAATCCCTGAAATCGACCTCCCTTCTGAACAGCCAATCAAGATCGCCTTAGCTTTGGCGGAGCGAGGATTGGTAGGCCAGTTCATGGGGCTTTGGCCCTCAACAAGAACCACTGATGATTGGATCCAAAGGAACTGGAGGCCTCAGCTCAAGAACAATGTTACCTGCTACCCTGTTGGTCGAGGGTTCTTCATCTTCGAATTCATAGCAAAAGAAGACCGAGATCTCATATTCAGAAATGGCCCGTATTTCATGGGTTCCCAAGGTCTGTATCTCAATAGATGGACCCCTGACTTCAATGCAGAAGTAGATGTGCCGAAAGAAGTTCCAGTGTGGGTAAGACTCCCAAATCTCCCAGTCCATTGTTGGAACACTCAAGCCCTGGAAAAAATAGGGAATGCACTCGGTAGATACATTGATAAAGCCGAAAACAAGGGCCAATATTCTTGTGCCAGAATTTGTGTAGAAGTAGTTCTGGAAGCTGGGTTGTCTGAGGCTGTGAAACTCAAAGTTGGAGAATGGCATCACTTCCAAAAGCTGGATTACAAACAATTACCTTTCAAATGTCGACTCTGTCATGAACACGGGCACTTCCAAAGAAACTTCCCCAAATGCAAGCTTCGGAAGAGGGAGAAGGATGGAAAAAAGTCAAAAAAGGGAAAACAACGGGCAAAAGTAATGAAAAAAAGGCTGCAGGGAGCATGCAAGATCACACTTCAAGCTCAACAAAACCGAACCAGGAAGCCACAAATCTCGATTCAGCTGTCATTCCAAATGATGAAAAAGTTCAAATCATCAACGAGCCAGCTGGGAAAGAACCAATCTCTGAAAGCATAAAAAAAAAAAAAGGATGTCATTCCCCCAATAGAGAGGCCGCAGAGACGTTGGAGCCAGGGGAAATACCCCAACCTGTTCCAGGTCCTTCATTGGCTACTGAGGCTTTAGGATCCACCAAAGAAGCAAGCGCAGAACTTCTCCCAGAATCGGACCCAGATGAATAATCGGATGAGGATTCCTCAACAAGCAGCCTGCAGGCTACCCCCATAAAAAATCCAAGAGGAAGGAAATCAAAAAAAAAAGAAAAGAGAGGAAGCAACTTACCTAGCAATCCTTGATGGCTCGAAAAAGACCCTGAAAGGCATAATGAACACCAAATCCAAAAAAGGAACTACTCAGGCCTCAAAAGGGGCCAAACCCACTGAAAGTAATTAATGCGGTACATCTCCTAGAACTGCAGAGGACTAGGATATGCTTTAAAAGAAGAAGCAATGAAAGATTTGGTGCGAATTCATAACCCTGAGATTCTGCTAGTCCAGGAAACAAAAATGGAGGAATCTGCTACCCTCCAAGCTGGAAATAAATTATGGAAAAAAGGGCCTGGGATTGGCAACAGCTCTAGAGGTGCATCTGGAGGTATTGCCACTTTTTGGGACTCCACTCTGTACGATCTTGAAGATGAGGAGCGAACGTTGCACTGGGTGTTCACCAAACTCAGCCATAAACATTCTGGTCAAAGTGTAAGTTTATTTAATCTCTATGTCCCTGTATTACCTTCGGAAAAAAAAGACTGCTGGAGTATGCTTGAATCCTTTCTTAACCTGCATCATCTTGAGAATATCATAGTAGCTGGCGATTTGAATGTCACCCTAGCTACCAACAAGAAAAAAGGAGGATCGCTGGTCAGAGATCCTTCAAGGGAATGGGTCAAAGACATTATGCTGGGATGGGATCTGATCGATATAAAGCCAGTCAAAGGAAAGTTTACTTGGACTAACAAGCGAGTTGGTCCTGGCCATGTAGCAGCCTGGCTTGATAGGTTCCTAGTCCACTTTGCCTTTCTCGACTTGGGCCTTCTAGCCTCTTAAAAAATCCTTCCGCATAGCACCTCTGATCATAAGCCAATCCTTCTCGAGTTGAATCTTGATCAAAACCTTGGTCCACTTCCCTTCCGTTTCAGCCCGCTCTGGATTCATCAAGAGGACTTTATGCAAGTAGTATCCGACTCCTGGGAAACACAAATAAAAGGATCTCCGTCCTACATTTGGGAAGCAAAAATCAAGAAGCTTAAACTTGACTTGAAAGACTGGGCAAGACGCATTCCATCCCCCATCACAAATCGGAAGTTGGCTCAAGCTGAACTGGAAGCACACCAAACTTTCATGGATTTCAACCCCATCACAGACAGCCTCCTAAAAAAGGAAGAGAACTTGCATAAATCTTTCCACTCAGCCTGTAGGATGGAAGAAGAGTATTGGAGGCAAAAATCCCGAAATCTCTAGCTGCTAAGTGGGGACAAAAACACCAAGTACTTCCATAAGCAGGCCATGGCTCGGAAAAATTACAAAGCGGTCACCGAAATAATTTATCAAGGTGAGCTGATCAAAGATTTTGAGGGCATAAAGAACGCTGCTGAGAACACTTTCAAAGAGCTATTCTCTGCTCCCATAGAGGACCCGCTGGACCCCTGCGCCCATCCCTTCGATCTCATCCCTCACCTTATTAATCCTGAGGATAATATCTTCCTTACTGCCCCAATCACCATGAAGGAGCTGAAAGATGTCCTTGATATAATGAAGCCTGACAGTGCCCCTGGTCCTGACGGTTTCACAACAAGATTCTTCACTTCCTGCTGGCCAATAATAAAGTATGATCTTCTAAGAATGATCCGGTATTCACAAAAGATCAACAAGCTGGGAGGCAGCACCAACTCCTCCTTCCTGGCTCTTATCCCAAAAGAAAAAGGAGCCAACACCTTCAATAGATTCAGGCCGATCTCTTTGTGCAACACAGGATACAAGATTATAACCAAGATTATAGCCACCAGACTCAAAAAAGTTTTGCCCAGGATTATTCCAGAAAACCAAGGTGGTTTTATAAAAGGCAGGAAGATTCTTGACAACATCATTCTAGTTCAAGAAGCAATCCATTCAAGCTTTCAGCGCAATGAAAAAGGTATGGCAATCAAACTTGATTTAGCTAATGCTTTTGACCGTGTAAGACATGATTTTCTGTTTGCTATCATGGGAAAATTTGGCTTCTCACAATCCTTTATAAGCTGGATCAAAGGTTGTGTGGGTGACCCATGGATAGCCCCGCTAGTCAATGGCAGGACAACAAATTTCTTCAAAGCCTCCAAAGGCTTAAGAAAGGGCTGCCTGCTGTCCCCTCTGCTCTACGCCATTCAAGCCTCTTTGCTCAACTTTCAGCTCAATCTTAGTCAGGACATCCACATGTTGCCAGGTCTAAGAATAGCAAACAATGTTCGAGATATAAACCACGCTCAATTTGCTGCTGACACTCTTTTGCTAGGGGGAGCAAATTCTCACTCAGCTGAACAATTTAAACAAGAGCTGGACATTTACCAAAATGTTTCCGGCAGCAAAATAAATTACCAGAAAAGCAAAATTTTCAGCTAGAAATGCTCAGCTAGAGAGCTAGGGGATATAGCAAGGTCGCTTGGAATGGAAGGCACTATGGATTGGGACAACTTCACTTACCTGGGCATTCCCATTTGTAAAATCAAAATCAAACCAGCAAATTGGGAGCCTATTATAGACAAAATCAAAGACAAAATCCAAAGATGGAATAAAAATTGGCTCGATCTTGCAGGCAAGACAACTCTTGTTAAAGTTGTACTCGACAGCATGCCTATTTATCAGTCCTCAATTTTGCTCGCTCCAGGATCAACTATTCAGAAAATAGAAGGACTTCTCAAGAAATTCATTTGGGAAGGGGGCAAAGGAAATGAAAAGAAACTCCATCTTGTCAGCTGGGATAAGATCAAAAAACCTCGTGAGGAAGGGGGGCTTCAAATTCGGAGTTTACCCAACCAAAATCTAGCTCTAGGAGCGAAGATTCTTTGGCAGATGATCTCAGGGAAAGAAAGTTGGAGTAAGAAAGCTCTCCGCAAAAAATATTTTCCCAGAACTAGGAAGAGATGCCTTGTCATGCAGCCACCAATCAGAAGAGGATCCCCTGTTTACAATTTATGTATGAAATCGTTGGATCTGATCAAAAGGAGCCTTTACTGGATACCGGGGAATGGGAAGAATATCAAAGTTTGGGAAGACTCGATTCTTGGAGAAACACCCCTGGGTTGTTGCTCGGAAATTGACAACATCAAGCTTTGGCTCTTGGATAAAGGCTCCACCTCGCTGTGGGATCTTTCAGCTTGGGATGACAACCTTTGGCTCAGCTGGGACCTCAGAGACCCTCCTCCTGACCTACACAATGAAGCTGAAATCCTTACTAGCCTCCTCCAAGGCAAAGCACCTATTAAAGAAGATCTCAAAGATAGAAGAGGGTGGGGTAACATGTCTGGAAAATACTCAACCTCTGAAGGTTATAAGCTCACCCAAGCAATCCCAACGGCTGCCCCCAATCCGACAATATGGAAGTTTATCTGGTCTAATCCCTTTATCCCAAAAATTGATTTCTTTTGTTGGACACTTGCCCACAAGAGCATTCTCTCAGGGGAAAACTTAAAAAAACGAGGTATGGAAGGCCCTATCCGTTGCCCTTTATTGCAAAAATGAGGAAGAAACCTCAGATCACCTCCTCCTTGGTTGTAATTTCTCCAAAGAAGTGTGGATTAAAGCCTTGAACCTACATCCGGCCTTAAATCTTCCTGGTTCCATCCAGGGACTGCTTTCGAACTGAATGAATCTTTCTCCCTTCCACCTGTCAAAGAATCCTCTTCTTCAAACAACCTAGAACTGGTTCTTAAAAGCCACTTGCTGGAAGCTGTGGATAGAGAGAAATAACCGTATTTTTAGGGATCATGAAAGCCATTCTGATAGAATTGCCACTCAAGCTAGAGCTATTCTTGGGGAAGTCTTGGATCATAATTTTAATGACTTCAGTCGTCTCTTGCCTGAAGAGTTGCAGTGGATGAGTTCAATTATTTCCATCCAGAAGAATAAACCAATCCCTAATCAACCTCTCCCTGCCCATTGGGAAATTAGGATTGCAGAACCTGAATTCACCATATGGAAGTCCTCGCTGAACAAACACTGTCTCTTCTTTGACAGTGTGGCTAAAGGTAATCCAGGTTTAGCTGGATGCGGGGGTGTGATCAGCTCAGCTAATGGAATTATGATCAGTAACTACTCTTGGGGTCTTGGCGTTGAAACTAATAACTTCGCCAAGTTTTGTGGCCTTCTACAGGGGCTAAAGATTGCCCTGTCCAAAAGAATTACCAGTCTGACGGTCTTTGGGGACTCAAGAATGCTGATTCTTGCCCTAAATCGAAAAAATCGACCTGCTCACCTCAAGCTAGCTCAAGTGTATCAGAAAATCCGATCCTTAAGCAAAAAGTTCCAAACTATAGAATTTTACCATGTGCTTCAGACCCTCAACTCAGTGGCTGACAAAGCAGCAAATTTTGGGACATTCCTGGGAAGAGGCGTCTTAGTCAATGACGGTTTTGAAGACAGATGTGACATTCCTTAGATGCTGCAGAACATTGCTCAAATGGAAGTTCCCCCTTCTGACCTGTAGAGTAGTGGTGCTCCACGTTTTTCTGACAGGAAATCTCTGCCAAATCGCAGAGGAACTATGGCTGAACCTCGAGATTCCTTAATCGCTGTCAAGCAATCTAAACCAAATTGCAGTTGGGAAAGCATTAAACCACGGTTTTCTCAGGTCGCTGCCAGAAGATCTATGCCAAATCGCAGAAGCAGAATGACTCGTGACTATGATCCCTTTACCAATGGTTATTTATTGAATGCAAATCTCCCCATCTCTCACAGAAGTGAATCAGAGTTCACAGTGGAGAAAATACACAACGAAATTTCTGAGCAAGTTTGGTGGAAGCGACTGCAAGCCAGCTATTGGTTGAAGTTTGTTCTGCTCTCTCCCTTCAAGCTGTCTGAAATGGCCTCCTCTTAAGAATCCAGCCCCACAGTTGAAGATAAGATCGTCTCTTTGGAGACTTCATTGGGGAGGCTCCGTGCGCATCTGGACCAGCAAGAGAACCTCCTTAAAGAGTCCAACCAGGCGGGTGAGAAAGCATGGGATCTCATCAACAATGACCTCAGGAAGCTAAGAGCTAACCACGACTCCTCAAAGGAAAATCTTGAAGATTTCAAGGAAGAAGCTCAAGCAAATTTCAAGGACGTTGCCAATGTCCATGGAAATTTTGGGAATCGAATCAGCTCACTGGAATCAGCTATGGCGAACTTGAAAGCCAACTTGGGCAAATGATTCGAAGTCTGAGGAATGTCTGAAATTCCTGGCTCAACCAGCACCCTGCTCCCTTTGTTATTTCTGCGTTCCCTCCTTTTTTAAACTCTATTTTCTATCCGTTGGCTGTACTGGATCCTAGATCCCTTTTGAACTATAGTCCAACTTAGCTAATGATCTTTGTATCTCTGTCAAAGCACGCGGTAACTGGTTTACCGGTATCACTATAATCTACTACTATGTTTTAGTAAAAAAAAAACATTAAAAAAACATTAAAAAAACAAGGCAACAACATTAAAAAAAGAAGTGACATGACATGCATTTAAATAATTGCTGACATCACTTCGCCGCCGGGTCTTGGGGCACGAGAATCCAAGCCAATGTCACCTTGATAGAACCAATGAAAATTTTAAAAAATCAATAATTAAAAAAATCCTTAAATAAAAATTGCTCTGCACTATAGAAAAACCTTAATTTAAGGACCAAATTTTTGCTGATTACTCGGAATTAATACACTTGACCGAATCATATATATCCCCTTGTTAGGGACATAATAATAAATATATAGAGGTAGAGAGAGAGAGAGAGAGAGAGAGAGAGAGAGAGAGAAAGACTTAACTTTATGATAAAACAATTAAAGTACTTGATAGTCTCTTCATATATTCATCAATATTGATATATTGAGCAACATTCATAATTTCAATATTTATCTAAGTTACTAGGATACAAATACGTATTCGGATTCAGATTCGGACCCAAATACAGATTCACCATATTTTTTAAAACAAAGGATCCGAATATGACGAGGAAACAACAACTATAAATAAATAAATAAAATATTTTTATAATAAATAAAATATAGAGTGAAGAAACAAAACTATTCATGAAACACGAGAGTAGAACTATAAATTTATAGGTAAGCAAAAAAATATTTCTCTACCCTTGAAACCTATTGTAGTAGATGCACCCTTCCAGCAGTGGGGATTGGATTTCATAGGTGAAATTAATCCTCCCTCAAGTGGACAACATAAGTGGATTTTAACAACTATTGATTTATTCACTAAATTGGTAAAGGCAATTCCTAATATGAGGTAAACTGACAAAGTGATCATTAACTTCCTAGAGGAAAATATTTTGAGTAGATTTAGATGTCCTCATAAACTTGTAATTGATAATGTTGTAGCCTTCAAATTTGGTTCTATGGTTCACTTTTGTGAAAGGCATAACATAATACTCAAGCACTCCATGCCTTAATAGCCACAGAGTAATGGGCTGGCATAGTCAACCAATAATAACATTAAAAGGTTCTTCTTTCAAAATAAGAGAGCATGGGACACCAGGATGAAATATGCTCTATGGGAAGACTGGGTAATAGCTAAGAAAGCTATAGGCACGTCCCCTTTTCAACTAGTTTATGGTACCGATGTTATTTTTCTGATTTAATTGGGTTTACCAGTAATGAGGTTTATGCAAGATGATATGGAGGAACCAAATGAAGTCTAGAGACGAATCTATCAACTAGTTGAAGTGCAATAAGAAAGGGAGTTGCTCGCAAAAAATCCTAGGCACATAGAGATAAATTCAAATCAATGTTTGACAAAAAAAACTAAAGAAGACAATTTTCTTCCTAGATACATAGTCCTTAGTTTGGATGCACAAAGAGATGAAAATCCTAAACATGGAAAATTCAATGACTTGTGGTGAGGTCCTTTTAAAATTACAAAGGTCTTAGGAAATAATAACATTCATTCTCTAGAATTTGGAAGGCAAAGAACTGGCAGTCCCAGTCAATGGGAAATTCCTCAAACATTTCTACATTTACTTAGGTCGTGGGTGACCTAATTCCATTGTAAATATTAGTGAGTTTCCAGGTTTGTTTAATAAGACTCCATCCCAATGGGTTTGTATTTAAAGTTACAAGTTTTCAGTCAAAGTTAGTAGTTGCAATTTTAGTAAGTATAAAGTTTGGTTTTAGGAGGCACTTTATCCGTTGTTCTTGGTATCTCACAAGGAGAATACAACCCCGAGACAGAGCCAAATGCTAGTCCTAAAATATCACCGTAATTTTTTTCCCTATCTTTTAAGTTAGTCAAATTGTCAAAATTAGAGTAATTATTATTTTAAATTACCCTGTATTTTAGTTTAACTAATGGTTTTAGCCTAGATCTTTATTATTAGATAATCTATTTAGAGCAATTTTATGCTTTAAAGCAACCCTATATGCCTTTAATTATCCCAAAGGATATGCCTCAAATGCTAAATATGAAGGTTCAGTATTTAGAACATTCTGGTAGCGGAAATCAGGGTCCCACTTGGAATGCGCGCTATCAAAAAAATTTGATATGATAGATTTCCACTAAACCGACCTTCAAATAATGATTGCATGTGAAGGTATTGAGAAATGGTTATTTTATTAAAAATAGTTCCATTAAACATGTATTACTCATTCATTGTTTAATATCAATTCATTCAATTTCAACTTGTGATGACTTTGGCCTACGCTAATCTATAATTGGTTGTGAGATCGTGTGTTGTTGCTAGAGATACATACATCACAGTTCGGTTTAATCTCTTATAAGAAGAACTCTCTCTTGAATGTGGCTTAAATTGACATCACCCTACTTAGTTTTTCAAATGAATGTTTGCATAAATGAAGAGGGCAAGTGGTTCAAGTGGTTCAAGTGGCAAATTACATATGTTTGAATCAGAAAATACATAATGGGCAAGAACACTCCCTAAATGTGCACATAAACTAAAAGAGGTTGGCTCATATTCATTGTGTGAGAAGATTCAAGTGTATAATGTTAAATTCACAAAGCACTTCACTTTGAATTTGAAAGGTTCAACAATCAACTTTTGGGGATTCGAATATCAAGTTTATGAGGAGTCTATCTCGACTGTGACTGGTGTGTTTGTTGAGGGAGAAAAATGGTTCAAAAAACAACATGCAGACATTGATTACAACCAATTTCTCTTTCCTCATAACCAAAACCCTAACTAGAGAAAGGGTATTCACATAAATATTTTGAAAGAAGAATGGAGGGACATCCTAAGTATTGTGCAACATTATGTCACCTTTTAAGGGAGGTTTGCAACTATTTTGTATGTATCATGTAAGGTTTCTAGTTCATATAGTAGGAATTAAGAAGCTCAATATTCTTATTACCTTCAAAGGAGTCTAACCAAAATGGCTACTAGAGTCCAGAACCACATGGAGCATACCAATCATAGTGTCTTTCATCGTGGTTTGGTGGAATTACTTGTGCTTGAAGAATTGAAGAAACATGGAAAAATGTGGTCACATCTCTTGTTCTGATTAGGATTTAATATTGAATGGGCAATTGATGATGAAGATAAAGGTAATATGGTTGATAAAAGGATGAAAACATAAGACTTCAAAGAGAACTCTAGAACAACCTCTTGGTAGCGACCAATGTGAAAAAGATGTACTTGAAAAAATTTTAGAACATGAAGAAGAATATAATTCCAAGTCTGAACTTGTAATAGAAGAAGTAATCTCGCAGATTCCAACTGGGAGTAATGAGGAAAGAGCATGTCCTTAAACAAAATCATTAGTATAAATAAGTATGAAAGTTGCCCAAAGAGAAGGAATTTCACTTCCCGAGGATAATGTTTAGATCATGAGACAGGGGAAGAAAGTTATCAACGTTGCTAAGGTAATCGAAGATATGGAGAAGGAGCATAGCTCAAAGAAATTGAAGCAAGGTATGTCTGAACATCCCTATTTTGATCCTGAAAAGCTTTATAGTTCTGTGATGACCGAAACTGGTAGATGGAGGCCTAAAACTCGAGCCACAAATAAACTAATATTTAATATCAAAATTATGTACCCTAGTCTTAAGAAGGATATTGTAATTGGCATTGAATATTCCCCAAATGAGGAAGATAGTAAATCTAACACGGAAGAGAAATTGGTGACTAGAGTTTTATAGAAAATTGAAAAGGGCCTTGAAGCATTTATAGATCTCTTAGGAGAAAAATATGCAACTAAGGTATATTTAGGGTTAGAAGACTCAAAGAACCAGATATTTTCAGACGCTGTAGATTTTAATGATAGAGAAGAATTAATGAATATACATGAAAAGGTTGAATCTAATAAAAAAACAAGAAATTTAAACTAAAGTAGATCACTCCATGGAAATTCTCGTTGATGAGCCTCGTTTTGAAAATGTATTAGATGTTTAAAACCTTAAAAAGGAACTTCAACAACATAAAGAATAGAAAAGGCATTTGAATAAATCAAATGATAGAATGATGCAAGAAAATCAAATGTTGAGGAAAGATTTACAGGAATTGAATGCAAACTACAAGGATTTGAGTCAATTGGCTCATGAAGAAGTCAACATAAGGAAAGTAGCGCAACAGAGAAATGAATAACTTTCTAAATTGAACAAATAACTCTTAAAAATGACTTAGAGCTATAGAAAAAGAGTGTTCTCAACTGCAAAAGAAGTCTTAGGTTTTGGATGGCTTAACAGTTTTAGCATAGGTTGCTCGTCATGTTTGATCAGTAAGCATCCAATTTTGAAAGCTCCACATTTTGATCTACGTGTCATGAACATATTAGGAAGAAGGTTCATGAAAGTCTAGGACATTTTGGATAATGACTCGACATTAAAGGCCTAAGATTACTGTAAAAGATCATGAGTATCTTAATTTGTTTTTTTATAGAGTCAACAAGTGTCTTCTTGGATGACTTACAAAGCTTCAACAGGAGGTTATCTATAGGATCTATTCCAAATGAGTTCAAAGCAAGACTCGAATAGAGACTTACATCTTAATTGTTTGTTTGAATTGGTAATTGTATTGTAATATTCCATTATCAATTTTGGATCTAGAAAGTGTTCTAGAAACTAGAGTGGGTTATAAATTGTAAAAAGTAATACGCTAAAGGGGGTTAGTGATATGAGGGTCAAGACCCATATATTGAAATCAAAAAGACATATGTTTTGTTAATTCTGTTTGGAGACTAGTAATCTGAATATGATATTTCATCTATCATGAGTCGGGTTTAAGCTATCATTTAATCTAAATACTTTGTAGCTTTGTTTAAACTAATTATGGTCATGAAATGCTTTATAAAGATGTTTTTTATTATAAATGCTCATGATGTGATTTAGTGTTCATGATTCTATGTTTGGGATGTTTTTTCTGGATATAGTGCATTCAAGTTAATGTGTGAATGAGTTGTTAGTTCCACATATTATCAGTAAAATTTTAACCTAACTTATCATAGATATCATATTTGTTTCAAATCCATTATACAATGATATTATAAAAATAATATGTTTTCGGTTGTCTTGTGATTTCCCTGTTTGCTAATAGTCTCTTGACCCCTTGCATAACCTGTATTAAAATCCAAATCCCAAATTTTGAGGTGCCTAAACCATGTACCCTTGTAGTCTAGTACAAACTTTAGGACTAACTGTAACTAATAGGACTAAATGTAAATAATAATGTGTAAATCTCAACTTGTATGCACACAACATATAATTATAAATCTCTCTCTCTCTCTCTCTCTCTCTCTCTCTCTCACACACACACACACACACACACACAACTTTCTCACTCTCTCTCTCTCTCTCTCTCTCTCTCTCTCTCTCTCTCTCTCTCTCTCTCTCTCTCTCTCTCTCTCTCTCTCTCTCTCTCTCTCTCTCTCTCTCTCTCTCTCTCTCTCTCTCTCTCTCTCTCTCTCTCTCTCTCTCTCTCTCTCTCTCTCTCTCTCTCTCTCTCTCTCTCTCTCTCTCTCTCTCTCTCTCTCTCTCTCTCTCTCTCTCTCTCTCTCTCTCTCTCTCTCTCTCTCTCTCTCTCTCTCTCTCTCTCTCTCTCTCTCTCTCTCTCTCTCTCTCTCTCTCTCTCTCTCTCTCTCTCTCTCTCTCTCTCTCTCTCTCTCTCTCTGCTAGCATGGATGGATACGCCCCCCCACCCCCCTCCCCTTGAATCTATCCTTGCATGGATGGATTCACCCCGCTCCCTTCGACTCCAATGCCTTCCTTTGTCTTGACCTTGGATCTCAAATCATAGGTTGATTTAACTATAGGTTTTATTATGTATTTCTTTCATCCCTTAAGCTTTGAAGAGAAAGCCTCCTGAATTTTTATTGAATCTAAACTTGAGGCAAGATCGAAGGTGTCTTCCCTTCCTCCTCCAAAACCCAGAGAAAAATCAAAGAGAGCAAGTAAATTTTTTTGAAAATGTGAAGGTTTTGACCCCTATAGTGCTCCAGGTGCTCAATTTTGTTGGGATAATACATTGTCATTGTCTAGTTTTGCTCCTTTAATTACAAAATATGGTTCCTCATTCAAGAACTTAACTAAGGAAGCAACTTCTTCATGCCTACTACCTTTTTATTTTGGAAAAGTGGAGTCTAAGGGGTGCACTTTTTCGATTTGCATAGTGTTTTAGTCAAGTCCAAGAGAATTTGTACACTTAAATATGATCCCATAATCTCCAATAGTTTTGTCGACGTCGAGGTGCCTTCTTGTTTAAAAAAAATATCACCTTCAGAAATTGTCACTATATCACCCAACTTTCTTTCTCTAACACTTTCTTGGGCTTAAAAGGTGTATACCCTCCCTTTTGGCATTGCATCTAGATATGCCTAAACTCATGGCAGAGATAACACATGGAAGATATTTTGCAGTAATCCAATTTCTAGACAAATTGTAATCCTTCACACAACCTTAATCTTTGCCAATATCCCATCACGTAAGCCCACCTCCACCAATATCCAAGCCCATAATCAATTTGATTTCATCTCCCATCCATCCTCCAACATTTAAAAAAATGACCCAACAAATTATTATTTTTTTCTAAAACACGTTCATGCCACAAAACCAGGGAAGCCCAAGAAGGATGATCCAAACTTCCTACAAATCAACAGGTTCCCTCCTAAGGTCAAAAAATGGTTCCCACTTTATTAACACCATACTCGATGGACCCCATTTACACTCCTTCTACATTATCTTTGTTGCATCTTCTTTAGAGCGCATCAAGAAACTCAACCATCCCCTTACCAAAATGTGAAAAATTGGGAGATATTCTCTAGCCATCTTCTCAATGTTGTCAACCCCACCACTTTACTACATTATCTTCCAACTATTGCCTTCACCATAAGACCAACCACTCTCTCTAGCTTAACATCCTATACGACTACCATCCTCACCTTATCGAGTTTACTTCTAATGCACATTTTTTGTAGTTGCTTTGAGACATACTCTACCTCCATACATCCCCCTCAATGCCTTATCACATCTCTTAGATGAATCTAGAGACTCTCCAACCTACCCCTCGTTTTCTCTCAACTTCTATACACGATCTCTCTCTCCAAATCCCCTACTTAACCCTCCCCAATACAAAGCTAAGTCTTTCCCATCCCATGAACGGTCAGGGCGTTTGATTGGGATATGGGTACAAGTTTGTTGATACTACCAATAAACCCCCTTAATCCCATGTGATGTGATTTTGGATCACCACCTTGCATGGATGGGTGTCCCCCCCCCGCCCTAAATTTGGTCCATGCTTGACATGTGTCTATCCCGATGACCAAACATCTCCTTTCTCGAACCTCAAATTACTCCATAAAATATCTTTTAATTCTTAGTTTGTAACAAATATAGCGATGGGACTAACTATCCCTTCTCCGTAATCCACCTCCTCCTCCTCCTGCTCCATATTTAGTAGAACCAATAATCCAACACTTAAATGAAACAAACCCTAGATGCATAAAACCTTTAAAAAAATTGCCCTCAACCACATAACATCATCCCAACTAACCATATTTATGAAAAGCTGATATGTAATGTTAATTATATAGAGTTGTTTATAAGAAAGTGGCATTTTTAAGTTAGAAGTTTGATAAAATTTTGATATAAATTTTAGTTATGATTAGAGTTCACCGTGATCCAATTTTGTATGGTAAAATGATTCCTTAAAAACAATTTCCAATTTTGAATCAACTCAGATCTTAAAAAAAATTGGTTAAAGTGTTAAAAAAATTAAAACTATTATTTCTTGCGACGTAAAATTAGATAGCTCCAACTATACTATTACAAATGATATATATTTATTAGCACCATAACATTGTATATATTCACTTTTATTTTATTTTATGTATTTGTATGGTATTTAAATCAATGTAAACTTATTACTACACCTATATTTTCAATAATATTAAAATCTTAATTTTGAAGAATCACCTGAGAAAAAACAAAACACAAGAGATGGTGTTAAGTCAGTAATTTGTTTCTTCAATTTTGGTTTTGTTTCTTAAATTTTGGTTTGATTTCCTTTTTTCTTTCAAGTTATTCATTTACTTTATTTTGATTTTTCCTCCTTTAGGAAATTTTGTTTAGTGTTTACATGAAATTTTGAGCCTGCTTTGAAAATTTTAGTTTTAAGCCATAGGTTTGTTTTTGGTTAAAGGGTTTTTTAAGTCATTATATCAAATAATGGACTCCTATAGCATACTCTGAGTTTGTCATACATAATCATTATCCTAACAGTTTTTAAACTCCACACAAAGTGCCCAAAAACTGAAAAACCGCGAGAAAATAGCCCCATAATTATTCGTGTAGCGCTGGGGTAAAAAAATACCAAAGTCGCGCTACAAGAATATCGCGACCTTCCTTTTTACCGATTTTCTAGCAAAATGTTGTCGCGATTTCAAACGCTGAATGACTAATCCCATGCTGTGAGTTGTTTGCTACATGTGAGATCTAGAGTTATCAGGATTCCAAGTGTTTCCAGGTCGTGAAGCAAATCGTGGCTATCATTACTCCTAAATCGGTTTGGTTTGACAGAACAAAGGCAAGGTTATTAAGGCTGCACGGGAAATTAGGGCTCTTTAATTTCACCGCTTGCAGTAAAATTGATTGTTGAAGGACATCTGTACATTCGAGGAGAAGAACTTGACAACTCAGGGCATGATTTTAAACCACTTTAGTCGATCAATTAACAGGTATTTCATGATAAACCCATATATCTGCAAATTCGGGGTTTTTCCGGCAGGCTTCGTTTTATCAAAATTGATCGATGTAAATGTTAAAATGTGCTATGAAAAGAAAATTCATCCAAGGAAGTAGCTACCTGGGACATGTTGAGATGCTCTGTTAAGGGGAAGACTGAAAATTAGCTTATTATTGGACCATGCACTTGTTGAAGTTTCAAAGAGGCAGGGTCAAAAATTGTGTATGTCATGAGGATTTAAATATCAATAATACTGTTGGTGCAACATGAGAGAAAATATCTGGACTTTTAAGACAATATGAAGACCTAGACAGCCTAAACACTTAGTTTTCATTGCATGATTAAAAGCTAATCAGTTGGTCTTGAGGTGAAGATTGAAATAAGAAATGAACAGAGTATAAGACTATCACCATTGTCTTTTCAACACAAGGTTCATGTTTGCAGTTTAAGGAGAGTCTCTGGTCTGAATGAATAATGTACATGATGTCTAGTTTCATTAACAATGCAAAAGGAGTCGAATACTTAAAGTTGCAGGGAGACCTAAGTTGTTAGGTGTGGAAGTTTATTGTTTTTGAAAGCAGATGAAGGCAGCGAAGAGTTAAAAGTATAAAGACAGATGAAAGCCTAGTATCATTTTGATTCAAACTGTTGAGAGATGAAAGTGATAAGTTTGAGCTTATTTCTGCCTTATATTCCTCTCATCTAACCTCTGAACAGTCTGCAATTAATCTAAGAGGTTGACAGCTAAGCTCTTATTTTGCAAAGATTGTTTATACAGGATTCTGGCAGGTTATGGTGCTTAATACACAGGCTTGTGTTTCATATTGGAGATGAACAGCCAATAATTAAATTGCATGGCAGTCACCAGTTGCAGTAAAGAGTTTGAAAGATTTCAAATGACCTAAGTCTCTTATGCTTGTGATAAACCTAATCTGTATTAGGAAAACAAAGGAGCTATCAGTGAAACCTAAGAGATTTGAATGCAACAGGCACCTGTCATATCATAAATTGAAGCCTAAAGCCATATAGTTTTCATCACTTGAAGAAAAAGATGGGTAAGAGTGGTAAAATTAACAGAGCAGAACCTACTGATGTAGGGTGGATTGAAAAGCTCCCTGGATGTGTTGAATTGTTTCAGCAAGTAGGTTGGATGGACTTTTTTAAGAATATAGATGGGCATAATGCAGAGGTGTCCTGTAAGTTTGCTCAAGGTTTAAAAAATGACATGGTGACCTTTAATACTCTCAAATTCAAACTGACAGTAGAGCTGATCTCAGAAGCCACAGGGATTAAAAATGAGGGTGAATCATGGTTCAAGAAGCTGCCTTTTGACTTTGATCCACAAAGATATCTTTTACCAAATGTCATCCCTGATTGGAATAAAGGCATCCTTATTCAAATTTTCAGAAAGGAGTGGGTTGAGCCAATCAGGATATTGCAGAGCTATGTTACTTGTGAGGGCAGGTACGCTTATGTGTACAAGTACCACTTCAGGTTTTTGCAACACATGGTGGGGGTGTCAAAGATGAGCTTGCCATTTTTCTTTTTGAAAAGTTTGCAGAAAATGTCCAGTAGGGTTAAGCAGCATGAAGATCATACATCTCAATCAATCTTTCATCATGGGCTGATTAAACTGATTATTAACACTGTTTTGCAACATGAAGGGAAGACCTGGGACTTTTTTATCTTTTGGTCTGGTTTTCAAACCAAAGAAGAAGATCAGAAACCTAAAAGGCAAGCTGACAAGGGTAAGGTTTTAATGAGAAAATTAGGACAGAAGCCTAAGCTGGAGGTTAAATAAGAGGTCAAAACTGAGAAAATATCAGAGCAAGTGGAAGAGGATAATAAACCCAACATATTTTCAGCTAGTAGCAAAGGCAAGTACTCACTGTTTGAAGACCAAAAGCAGCTGCTACAACCCATGGTACCAACAGAGGTCCCTCGTGAAATGAAAACTGCTGATACAAAAAAGGTGGTTGTACATGAAGAAGAATTGCAAGTCAAACAGAGAAGCCCCATTACTATATTGTCTGATGATGAAGGTTACCTTTTAGAAGAGGAGCAGGTAGAAAAAACTATAGTTGAAGCTGAAGCCTACAGAGAAATTCCTACTTCAGGCAGCAAAGTAACAAAACCTAACAGAAAGAGGAGTAAACTTGAAGTAGTGGAGTTGGCTGCTATCCAGCATCAAGGAAAGGAGCTGAAAATGCCGAGAGAAATAACATCATATTGGAGACCTAAAACTAGGTCAAAGAACAAGCTAATACTGAACATGAAAAAATTGCTCAATCCCAGGTTAAACACAAATGAAGTTATTGTGTTAGATGATGTATCTCCTGATGAAAATCCAGAAATTAAGAAAGCTAGCAGAAAAGGGAAGAAGCCAGCAGCTGTAAAAGCTCCTTATGTACATCCTGCAGAAGTCAAGAGTTCATCAAAATCATTAGAAGATTCAAGCAAGCCTGCATCTAAATTATCTGCAATAATTCTTGAGATAAAAAATAAACTCTTAAAACAACAACAACAAGAGAAAGCTAAAATATGTCCTGTTGAAAATCAAGAGTGGGAAGAAGAAGATGAGCTTATACTCAGGGAAGCAGGAATTATAAAAGAGCCTAGTATTCCTACTGATTTCTCAGACTTTTTAATGAAGGATGCAAATATACCTGAGATCCCTAGTTTTGATGAAGAAAACTTGCAGGAAAGTATTCAGCAGTATAAGCAACAGATCAAATACTTACAAGATGTTAATGATGGGTTAATGAAAGTTAACAGAGGGCTTATAGAAGAACTGCAGGATGTCCATAATCATTTCCAGGAGCTGTCAGAAGTATCCAAAGAGGTTCTCAAAATGAAACGAGCTACTGACATGCATTCCACAAAGTTGGAGAAGACAGTCCAGGACCTACAACAGAGAAACAAGGAGCTCATCAAGAAGATTAATGACATGGAGCAGGAGCAGAAGAAAGATAAAAGGAAGGATCAAGCACTAGATGGCATTGCCCTCTTAGCTGAGGCAGCGAAAAGGCTATGAATCAGTTGTTCATTTAGTTAGTTGTTATCTTTTGATAAACACATATGTTAATGATTTACTATTTTTAGCATATTTTGTAATTTGGTAAGTTTGTACTTTTTACTTTATCTCAGCGAGTTGATGGAGGCAGTTAGGGTTTTAGACCCAACTGATTTTGTAAAGAAGCACTATTTAGAGAGATAGGAAAGTCATTTAGGGGGTTCTGATTTTTGGGAGCTATAGGAGGTCTGCAGACTGTTTGTATCTTCAGACTTGTTCAGAGCTAAGTATTGTGACTCTTATAAGCATTTGCTGATGAAATTATGAGATATATATGACTTTTCTCCTTCAATTTGTTCTGTGTTGGCTTCATTATTGAACTTGTTTAGTTTCTTAATAGATATATTCATTGCTGGTTAATGTGTATTTGCTGGTAATGCTTGTCTGTTATGTATGAACCTTAACATTGTTTTTATGTTGGATCTTGTGTGATATATCATGCATCTTTATCATCTTTTGTTTATGATTTAGTTGTTGTTTTGTTTCTGAATGTATTCCCTGATAGTTCCTAAAGCTTACAACCATTAAAATATTGCAGAAACCCTAAACCTAATCTGTTTTATTGAATTTTATCTTGAGTGTGTGTTGGCTTGTTTCTCTGGCCTTAGAAACAATTTCTGGCACAAACATCTTTGGCGCCGTTGCCGGGGACGAAACTGAAGCATATCTTCCCTGGGATACTTATTAGTTTTCCTGGTTTAAGAGGTGGACTTGAACCAGCATTTTTAAGGCTATTTTTCACCAAAGTTGTCACAGTGGCTTCTAGAGGAGTGGGAACCAGGAGCAGACCTACTTCACCGTTACATTCAGGGGTTTTAGACCCTGAGCAAATCTTGAAAACAACAAGAAAACTCCGAAGGTATCAATCTTTATCAGCCCTCTGTGACCCTGACCAGTTGGGTGCTTCATTACATCCAGCTGAAACCTCACCTTGGATAAAACCTACCATCCCTGAGAACACTTTTCAAGTTTTTACTAATCCTCAAACCTTTTTGAAAGCCAAGACTGCTTCTCCTGGTAAAATACCTCTCTTTCAGCTAAAAATAGGAAAGAGCCCTTTTCAAACAAGTTCCAGTCAAGCTTCCTCATCTTCAAAACCTATCAGTACAAAAATGGCAGCACAAAACCCTCCCATGGATATGATGGACCACATGGTTGCAGCCAGGTATGCACCCTTAGTCTTACCTCAGCCTTTACATGCTTTGCCTGGAGGTGATTACCAGAAATATATGCCTAGGTTCAATGGACAGGGGGAGACCACTGCTAAAGAACATTGGGAGGCTTTCCTCAGTTATGCTGACAATCAAAACATTGAGATTAAAGATGTATGGATGAGGGTATTTGTTCAGAGCCTTGATGGGGATGTAAGGAAGTGGTTTAGAGAGTTGCCTGCCAACTCAATCACTATAATTGAAGAGCTCCGTGATCTTTTCATGAGGCAATGGGGAGACACGAAAGACCATACCTATTATATAACTGAGTTTGGAGCTCTCAGAAGGAAAAAGGAAGAGACTGTTGCTGTTTTTTCCAAAAGATTTAACAAAATGTATAGTAGGATTCCAGCAGAAATTAAGCCTACTGAAACATCAGCTAAGCTCACCTATGCCAATGCCTTTGACCATGAATTTTCTCTATTGCTGAGAGAAAGAAGACCTATCACCCTGCTGAACATGCAAGATGCAGCATTGGAGGTAGAGCCTAATTTGTTAGCTTCAAATAGACTTAAGAAAGAAACAACCCAACAACTTTATGAAAGAAAAGGAAAGAAGGAAGTTGTTTCAACAAGTGCTGCTCTTCAGTCTGCTAAAGCCAAGATAGATGAGATGGCAAAGCTGGTAAAGATTCTCACTGCCAAACTAAATAAACTAGAGCTTGAAAAGAATTCTGCCAAACCTGCTCCAGAAGCTGAAAGAAATCCAAATAACCAGAATCAGTTTAGAAGGCAATTTGCTCCCAGATTTATACCAAGAGAGCGCAGGAACAATGATATTCAGCGAGAGAGGAGAGAGAATGAAGATCAAAGAGTGCCCCCACCTCTTCAAAATAATGTAGCTGATGAAGAAGAAGTTGATGAACAACTGCTCTTTGAAGAGACTGAGACTGATCAGGATATGAACCACTTTGGAGATGGATTGTCTACAGGTTTTGTTACTGAAGAAGATTTTCTGAATTCAGAATATTATGATGCTGATATGTTTGAAACTGAAGACGATTTAGGCTTGGAAAATACTGCTGTAACTGCTGCTGTCCATCAGAATGGACCTAAGAAGACAATAAATCTCAGATCAGGCCCAAAGCAAGTGGTGCAGGCCCCAAAAAAGAAAGTTGTTGTTCCTGCTATTGTTGTTCCTGCTGCTACTGTTCCTGCTGCTGCTGTTCCTGCTAAATAGACAGCTGATCCTACGCCAGAAAAAAAGACAATCTGCAGAAAAATCAAAGAAGAATGCTGAAATTGAAGAGGTAAACAAATCTGTCCAGAATTTTAGTTTGGAGAATGAACTAGGGAAGTTAAAGATCCCTGTACCTTTGACTGAGTTAATAAAGAATCCTTCATATAAAGAAACAGTCCTGAAAGTGATGAATGTACCCAGTAATCAGCCTGCTTCAGATACAGTTAGTTTGCAGGAGGAAAACCCTAAAATCTTCATTGGATCAGCCCTAGCTGAAAAAACTGAAAATGAGGCTGGTGCTTCACCTCCTTTCTATGTCACCCTGACAGTCCATGATCAAATGATTCACAGTTGCCTTTTAGATTCAGGAGCATCCCACAATCTGATGCCAAAGGCTGTTATGGAAGCATTGGGCTTGAGCATCACTAAGCCTTACCATGACCTATATGCCTTTGATTCCCGAGCAGTGAAATGCCTTGGAGTAATAAAGGATATGGTTGTCATCCTAGCTCAGCTGCCCATGAAAAGTGTGATAATGGATGTTGTGGTAGTTGATATAACACCGAAATTTGGTTTACTTCTATCTAGGTCATGGGCTAAAAAGGTTGGGGGAACCTTACAAATGGACCTTTCATATGCCACCATTCCAGTTTTTGGTGGAGAAACTAGAAGATTGTATAGAGAACTACAGTTTGCTTACATAGTGACAGATGACAAGCATCCCACTAATCACCCACTGTACTCTGTTGATAAAGATCTTGGTACATGCATGTTACATTTTAGTGATGAGGATAATTCTGCTGGTCTGTTACAAGTGGAAAAAGATCAGCCAATAAAACACAGCAGAGAGGAAGAAGATGCACTATGGCAGTTGTACTTTGATGGATCCTCGTGCAAAGAGGGTACTAGAGCTGGAGTGCTACTCATTTCTCCTGGAGGTGAGATAGTGAAACTCATGTATAAGCTGGAGTTTGTTACCACTAACAATACTGCTGAGTATGAAGCTCTGCTACTGGGACTAAAAGCTGCTAAAGACTTAGGCATTCAGCAAATTGCTGCATTTGGTGACTCCGAATTGGTTGTTCAGCAGGTCAAGAACAACTATCAAGTAAAGCAGGGTTTGCTGAAAGTGTACCGGAATGAGGTATGGGATATGCTTGATAACTATTTTGTAGCATTTAATATCACTCATATTCCAAGGAATCATAATGAGACTGCAGACTCCTTAGCTTTGGCTGCCACACACTTCAAAATTCCTAAAACCACTCAGCTGAGGTATCCCATAGAAGTGAGGTACAGACCATGTGTACCGAATAATGTGAAGCACTGGAGGGTATTTGAAGATGACATTGAAATCAAAAAATTTCTTGAGCTTACATATGAGTTTACTAATTCCCAAATTGATCAAGAAGAAGATGAAGGGGATGAACAGTTAGATGAGTTTGCTGAAAATGAATCTGCTGAAAATAAGTTTGCTGAACATGAGATAGCAGGTCATAAAATTATTGAGTTGAAGAGTAACTTCATCCCAAAAGGTTTAGTACCTTTAGAAAGAATATTTACCAAAGATGATACTCCTTCAAAGCCAGTGGTTCAATCTTTAGAAGACAATGTAGTGGACTGCAACATTGGTTCTGCTGAACATCCAAAAATGGTAAAAATTTCCAAATCTCTGTCAGCTGAACAAAGGAATAGATACATCAAACTTCTAAAAGAACATGTAGATGTGTTTGCCCGGTCTTATGAAGAGCTGAGAACCTATGATACAGCAATCATTCAGCATAAGGTTCCTTTGAAGCCTAATGTTAAACCTTTCCGACAGAAACTAAGAAGGATCAATCCAGCCTTGTTTCCTGTGATTGAAAAAGAAGTAAAGAAGCTGCTGGATGCGAAGATAATAGTGCCTCTTAGGTACTCTTCCTGGGTTGCTAATCTGGTTCCTGTCAGGAAAAAGAATGGGGAAATCAGATTATGTGTTGACTTCTGAAATTTGAATAGATCATCATTAAAAGACAACTATCCTCTTCCTAAGATTGAACAGGTATTGCAGCAAGTGGTTGGAGCACAAAGAATCTCTATGGTGGATGGTTTCTCAGGATACAATCAGATTGCAATGCACCCTGATGACAAGGAAAAGACAGCCTTTACAACCCCATGGGGGACATTCATGTATGACAAGATGCCTTTTGGCTTGATGAATGCTGGAGAAACATTCCAGAGAGCAATGGATATTGCCTTTGTTGGAGAAAAAGATAAGTTTGTGGTCATTTATTTGGATGATATTACTGTTTTTTCACAGTCAGATGATGAGCATTTGAAGCATTTAAGGCAGACCTTCCAAAAATGCAAAAAAATTGGCCTATCCCTAAATCCCAAAAAGTCACATATTGTTGTGCAAGAAGGTAAATTACTTGGTCATCTTGTGTCTGCTGATGGCATCCAAATAGATCCTAAAAGAGTGAAAGCTATACTGAAGATCAGTTTACCCAGGAGCAAAAAAGATGTTCAATCATTCATTGGCAAAATTAATTTTCTACGGTGGTTCATTCCAAATTTTGTTGAGACTATTAAACAGATCACAGCCATGTTGAAGAAGGACCAGGAATTCAGGTGGACTGTTGAGGCAAAGGCTACGTTTGAAAAAATCAAGGTGGCTCTTACTGAAGCACCTGTGTTGGTAAGCCCCGATTTCACCAAAGAATTCCTTACTTTTTCATTTGCATCAAAAGACACAATTGCAGCAGTTTTACTTCGGAAAAATAAAGAAGGATTGGAACAACCTTGCCTTTTTCAGTAAAACTCTTAGGGATTCTGAGCTGAAGTATAGTATATTGGAAAAGCAGGCTTATGCTCTGGTGAAGGATTTAAAATTTTTCAGAATTTATGTCCTGCACTCAAAAGTTATTTCATTTGTTCCAAATGCTGCTGTGAAAGATGTTTTAACACAGCCTAATAGGGAAGGGAAGAGAGGCAAATGGATTGCAAAAATTATGGAGTACGATGTGGAGATCAGACCTACTAAGCTTGTCAAGGGACAGGGTTTAGCTAAGCTGCTAGCTGAATCAAATTGTCAGGCTCTTGGACTGTTTGTTATGGCTGAAGAAATAGCTAAAGAAGAAGATCGAGCAGCTCTGAAGAAAGAGAAGATCATGGATTTCTACTCAGCATCTACCCGGTATGCAGACATTGTTCATTTTCTGTTATTTCTGCAATGTCCTGAGCATTTAGACAAGAAGGCTACTAGATCTTTGAAACTCAAAGCTACTAAGTATTTTTTGGTATAGGATCAATTGTTCTGGAAAGATCCAGGGGGTATCTTGCTCAGATGTCTAGATCAATCTGAAATAGGAGAAGTGATCTCAGAATCCCATGAAGGTGCCTGTGGAGGGCATAAGTATTGGAAAGCAACAGCCTACAAAATTTTGCGAGCTGGATATTATTGGCCATCCTTGTTCACAGATGTTTACCAGCAGGTAAGAGCTTGCATTCCCTGTCAGAAATTTGCTGGTAAGCAGAAATTATTGTCTTTGCCTTTGAAACCTATTGCAGTCAATGCCCCTTTTCAGCAATGGGGTCTGGACTTTATTGGAGAAATCAATCCAGCATCTTCAGGACAGCATCATTGGATCTTGACTGCAACAGATTTTTTCACAAAATGGGTGGAAGCTATTCCCACAAGGAATGCTACAGACAAAGTAATCATGGACTTTATTGAAGAAAACATCTTGAGTTGGTTTGGTTGTCCATAGAGATTAGTAACAGACAATGCTAAGGCATTCAAGTCCAAGGCAATGGTGGCCTTTTGTGAAAAAAATGGCATCATTCTGAAGCACTCAACTCCCTATTATCCTCAGGGTAATGGTCAAGCTGAATCCTCCAATAAGAACATTATTCAGAGCATCAAGAAACTGCTGAAGCATAACAAAAGGTCTTGGGATTCAATGCTGAAGTATGCATTGTGGGCAGATAGGATTACAGTGAAATAGGCAATTCGTACTTCTCCATTTCAACTAGTTTATGGGATAGAGGCAGTATTCCCTGTTCAATTGGGGATTCCAGTGATGAAATTCCTCCAGAACTCTTAAGAGGAACCGGATGATATGCAAAGGAGAATCTTTGAAATGATAGAGTTACAGCAAAATAGAGAGAAGGTAGATGAAAAAGCTCAGCTGTACAGAGCCAAGATTAAAAATAGGTTTGACAGGAATATTAAAGAGCATACTTTCTCAGAAGGTGAGATGGTTTTAAGGTGGGATGCAAGAAAGGAGCAAAAGGGTAAGCATGGTAAGTTTGACAATCTTTGGTTTGGCCCTTTTCTGGTATCAAAAGTGTTAGAGAACAATACTTTTATCTTGCAGTCCTTGGAAGGTGAGGAATTGTCCAGCCCTAATAATGGGCGATTCCTCAAGCATTTCTACAGTTTATAAGAGCATGTTCACTGATCATTGTACATACGGGTGTGAGTGAAGTAGAATAAAGACTCCATAGCCCAATGGAAGTTTGCAAACAGGGTAGATAGAAGATAGAAGGCACTGGTCTACAGGTTCTTGAAGCCTCACAGGGAGGACTTCATCCCGCAGCTGGAGCCAGATGTTAAGTCAGTAATTTGTTTCTTCAATTTTGGTTTTGTTTCTTAAATTTTGGTTTGATTTCCTTTTTTCTTTCAAGTTATTCATTTACTTTATTTTGATTTTTCCTCCTTTAGGAAATTTTGTTTAGTGTTTACATGAAATTTTGAGCCTGCTTTGAAAATTTTAGTTTTAAGCCATAGGTTTGTTTTTGGTTAAAGGGTTTTTAAAGTCATTATATCAAATAATGGACTCCTATAGCATACTCTGAGTTTGTCATACATAATCATTATCCTAACAGTTTTTAAACTCCCCACAAAGTGCCCAAAAGCTGAAAAATCGCGAGAAAATAGCACCATAATTATTCTTGTAGCGCTGGGGTAAAAAAATACCAAAGCCGCGTTACAAGAATACCGCGACCTTCCTTTTTACCGATTTTCTAGCAAAATTTTGTCGCGATTTCAAACGCTGAATGACTAATCCCATGCTGTGAGTTGTTTGCTACATGTGAGCTCCAGAGTTATCAGGATTCCAAGTGTTTCCAGGTCGTGAAGCAAATCGTGGCTATCATTACTCCTAAATCGGTTTGGTTTGACAGAACAAAGGCAAGGTTATTAAGGCTGCACGGGAAATTAGGGCTCTTTAATTTCACCGCTTGCAGTAAAATTGATTGTTGAAGGACATCTGTACATTCGAGGAGAAGAACTTGACAACTCAGGGCATGATTTCAAACCACTTTAGTCGATTAATTAACAGGTATTTCATGATAAACCCATATATCTGCAAATTTGGGGTTTTTCCGGCAGGCTTCGTTTTATCAAAATTGATCGATGTAAATGTTAAAATGTGCTATGAAATGAAAATTCATCCAAGGAAGTAGCTACCTGGGACATGTTGAGATGCTCTGTTAAGGGGAAGACTGAAAATTAGCTTATTATTGGACTATGCACTTGTTGAAGTTTCAAAGAGGCAGGGTCGAAAACTGTGTATGTCATGAGGATTTAAATATCAATAATACTGCTGGTGCAACATGAGAGAAAATATCTGGACTTTTAAGACAATATGAAGACCTAGACAGCCTAAACACTTAGTTTTCACTGCATGATTAAAAGCTGATCAGTTGGTCTTGAGGTGAAGATTGAAATAAGAAATGAACAGAGTATAAGACTATCACCATTGTCTTTTCAACACAAGGTTCATGTTTGCAGTTTAAGGAGAGTCTCTGGTCTGAATGAATAATGTACATGATGTCTAGTTTCATTAACAATGCAAAAGGAGTCGAATACTTAAAGTTGCAGGGAGACCTAAGTTGTTAGGTGTGGAAGTTTATTGTTTTTGAAAGCAGATGAAGGCAGCGAAGAGTTAAAAGTCTGAAGACAGATGAAAGCCTAGTATCATTTTGATTCAAATTGTTGAGAGATGAAAGTGATAAGTTTGAGCTTATTTCTGCCTTATATTCCTCTCATCTAACTTCTGAACAGTCTGCAATTAATCTAAGAGGTTGACAGCTAAGCTCTTATTTTGCAAAGATTGTTTATACAGGATTCTGGCAGGTTATGGTGCTTAATACACAGGCTTCTGTTTCATATTGGAGATGAACAGCCAATAATTAAATTGCATGACAGTCACCAGTTGCAGTAAAGAGTTTGAAAGATTTCAAATGACCTAACTCTCTTATGCTTGTGATAAACCTAATCTGTATTAGGAAAACAAAGGAGCTATCAGTGAAACCTAAGAGATTTGAATGCAGCAGGCACCTGTCATATCATAAATTGAAGCCTAAAGCCATATAGTTTTCATCACTTGAAGAAAAAGATGGGTAAGAGTGGTAAAATTAACAGAGCAGAACCTACTGATGTAGGGTGGATTGAAAAGCTCCCTGGATGTGTTGAATTGTTTCAGCAAGCAGGTTGGATGGACCTTTTTAAGAAGATAGATGGGCATAATGTAGAGGTGTCCTGTAAGTTTGCTCAAGGTTTAAAAAATGACATGGTGACCTTTAATACTCTCAAATTCAAGCTGACAGTAGAGCTGATCTCAGAAGCCACAGGGATTAAAAATGAGGGTGAATCATGGTTCAAGAAGCTGCCTTTTGACTTTGATCCACAAAGATATCTTTTACCAAATGTCATCCCTGATTGGAATAAAGGCATCCTTATTCAAAATTTCAGAAAGGAGTGGGTTGAGCCAATCAAGATACTGCAGAGCTATGTTACTTGTGAGGGCAGGTACGCTTATGTATACAAGTACCACTTCAGGTTTTTGCAACACATGGTGGGGGTGTCAAAGATGAGCTTGCCATTTTTCTTTTTGAAAAGTTTACAAAAAATGTCCAGTAGGGTTAAGCAGCATGAAGATCATACATCTCAATCAATCTTTCATCATGGGATGATTAAACTGATTATTAACATTGTTTTGCAACATGAAGGGAAGGCCTGGGACTTTTTTATCTTTTGGACTG
>LPNX010344573.1:44385-56315 GCA_001517045.1 Pseudotsuga menziesii | reverse complement strand
CTGAAGCCTACAGAGAAATTCCTACTTCAGGCAGCAAAGTAACAAAACCTAACAGAAAGAGGAGTAAACTTGAAGTAGTGGAGTTGGCTGCTATCCAGCATAAAGGAAAGGAGCTGAAAATGCCGAGAGAAATAGCATCATATTGGAGACCTAAAACAAGGTCAAAGAACAAGCTAATACTGAACATGAAAAAATTGCTCAATCCCAGGTTAAACACAAATGAAGTTACTGTGTTAGATGATGTATCTCCTGATGAAAATCTAGAAATTAAGAAAGCTAGCAGAAAAGGGAAGAAGCCAGCAGCTGTAAAAGCTCCTTATGCACATCCTGCAGAAGTCAAGAGTTCATCAAAATCATTAGAAGATTCAAGCAAGCCTGCATCTAAATTATCTGCAATAATTCTTGAGATAAAAAATAAACTCGTAAAACAGCAGCAAGAAGAGAAAGCTAAAATATGTCCTGTTGAAAATCAAGAGTGGGAAGAAGAAGATGAGCTTATACTCAGGGAAGCAGGAATTATAAAAGAGCCTAGTATTCCTACTGATTTCTCAGACTTTTTAATGAAGGATGCAAATATACCTGAGATCCCTATTTTTGATGAAGAAAACTTGCAGGAAAGTATTCAGCAGTATAAGCAACAGATCAAATACTTACAAGATGTTAATGATGGGTTGATGAAAGTTAACAGAGGGCTTATAGAAGAACTGCAAGATGTCCATAATCATTTCCAGGAGCTGTCAGAAGTATCCAAAGAGGTTCTCAAAAGGAAAAGAGCTACTGACATGCATTCCACAAATTTGGGGAAGACAATCCAGGACCTACAACAGAGAAACAAGGAGCTCATCAAGAAGATTAATGACATGGAGCAGGAGCAGAAGAAAGTTAAAAGGAAGGATCAAGCACTAGATGGCATTGCCCTCTTAGCTGAGGCAGCAAAAAGGCTATGAATCCGTTGTTCATTTAGTTAGTTATTATCTTTTGATAAACACATATGTTAATGATTTACTATTTTTAGCATATTTTGTAATTTGGTAAGTTTGTACTTTTTACTTTACCTCAGCAAGTTGATGGAGGCAGTTAGGGTTTTAGACCCAACTGATTTTGTAAAGAAGCACTATTTAGAGAGATAGGAAAGTCATTTAGGGGGTTCTGATTTTTGCGAGCTATAGGAGGTCTGCAGACTATTTGTATCTTCAGACTTGTTCAGAGCTAAGTATTGTGACTCTTATAAGCATTTGCTGATGAAATTATGAGATATATATATGACTTTTCTCCTTCAGTTTGTTCTGTGTTGGCTTCATTATTGAACTTGTTTAGTTTCTTAATAGATATATTCATTGTTGGTTAATGTGTATTTGCTGGTAATGCTTGTCTGTTATGTATGAACCTTAACATTGTTTTTCTGTTGGATCTTGTGTGATATATCATGCATCTTTATCATCTTTTGTTTATGATTTAGTTGTTATTTTGTTTCTGAATGTATTCCCTGATAGTTCCTACAGCTTACAACCATTAAAATATTGCAGAAACCCTAAACCTAGTCTGTTTTATTGAATTTTATCTTGAGTGTGTGTTGGCTTGTTTCTCTGGCCTTAGAAACAATTTCTGGCACAAACAGATGGATTTGTGGAAAATGTTCCTGGATTATAAAACTCCACAATCAAAACTAATTTTCCCTTTTATAAATGAAAATGAAAAAATATATTGATAATCAATTAAGTATTTATTGGGAGAAAGAAAGGGAACGCCCCTTGGAATCTTATTATCGAGGTGTAGGCAAGATATATTGTGTTCAATTGTTGTTGACTTTGTATTGGTTGTTGTTGATTGCATCGAATTGGTAACTTTTAATGAAGTTTCAAAAAATATTATATTTAATAATATAAAAAGGTCCATTTTTTTGCAACTTGATTGGATTATTAAATTGATGTTTTATTGACAAGGCAACCGCGTAGGCATTCCGAATGCAATTGTTCAATTAATTCTACAATTAATGTGTTGATGTGTTAGTTGTTTGTTTTGGATCCTTCGCAGCTGCTTTGTATCTTTCATTGGTATATTCACTTTCAATTCAGTGGTTTGGAATATCGCTAAGACTGAAAAGCATGTGGCAGCTTCTTAATGGAACTAGTATTTGGAGTAGGATAATTGCTCATAAATACATCAAGAATAGATCCTTAGAGGATTAGATAAGGGCTCGAAACTTCAATGTTTCTGGATCTTCATACTTCTACAATGGTTTTATTAGGATTGTATATTGGATTACTAGTCAGTTGGGCTGGAAGGTAGGGAATGGTTTAAAGATTCGACTGGGAGTGGACCCTATTGCTGGGCTCAATTTGCAGTATCTCTTATCCGAGGATCTAAGAGATTACCTTACTGACTTGGGAATATCCAATCTTGCTCAGGCACAAAATTTGGATGCTTGTGGACATGATTGTAACTGTTGGTATACTGCATCTGATCTGTACTTGGGGGGTGACTGGGCTGATCAATGGAGTGCATATGTAAAAGGCTTGACACACGGTGGTATAAGGATTTGGAATTCTAAAGACACGCTTCTTTGGATGTTTGACAAAAAGTTGGGTAAGGTGACAACAAAAAGAGCATATGATCTTATCGTCTCTGAACAACTGACGGCAATGGATGATGATTATCTCTTGAAGGTTTGGCATCTCAATATTCTTCAAAAACTGAAATGTTTTATCTGGCTGACTTGTAATCTGAAAATTAACACTTGGGACATTCTGTGCAAGAGAGGATGGTGCGGTCCCAATAGGTGTTGTCTATGCAAAGTGGAAGTTGAAACCGTTGAACACCTCTTTCTTGGCTGCCCTTTCATGAAGAAGATGGTTTTGGGTCTCAAAAGACATTTTGATGTTCAACTGCTTTGGTCCGCAACATCCCTTATTGAACATATTATTAGCTGGGTCTCACAGGGTGGTAGCCTCCAGTATCTACCTTTATTTTTCATCTGGAATATTTGGAAGGCAAGGAACCAAAATATTTTTGAAAATCTGGAACCTAACATAGCCAGTCTATGTCATAATATCTTAATTGAGGTTTCATCTTATGAGGTCCCGCAGATAATAAGGCACAAATTACGTGACATTGGAGATCCTCCTGTTATGAAATTTCCAATGGTTTTCTTTGATGGGGCTGCTGCTAACTCCATTGGAGGAGTGGGTATATGTATTTGGTTAAATGATCACCACTTTTTTGCTATAAAACTAGGATGTGGAAGCAGTACAAATACTAGAGCTGAACTATTAGCACTCTGGGCATCTTTACTTGTCGCCAAAGATATTAGGTTGCCATACTTACATATATTTGGTGACTCCTTGGTGATTATAAACTGGGAAAAGGGTGAATCCACCCTTGACATGGTGAACCTTGAGGCTTGGTGCTACAACACCAGTATGCTTATGTCCTCTTTCACTTGGGTGGATTTCAGTCATGTCTATAGGGAACATAACAAGAGGGCAGACACCTTATCCAAGGAAGGGCCGAGTATGGCTTCTAGTCATCTCTTACTCACAGAATCTTGTGATGATGAGTTTATTGGGGAAGTCCCACTCCAGCTTTTTTAGAGCTTTGCACCTTTGAGTTATTTCTGTTTATGCTGAGCAGCAGTAACAAGAATTTTGAGAGTCACTAGCCTGCCTTGGATAAGGTTTCTGGGCTCTTGCCGGGGATGAACACCAGTATTTATCAAAGCGGATGAACAATCATGATGAAGAAGAAATAATAGGTTGCTTGTAGAACCTTGGTTAAAAGATATATTGTAAGAATATGATGATACCCCAAAAAAGTGATCTCGTTGTCAAGGATCTGATGGTCCGAATTGAGAGGATAGAAATCAATGGGCATGATTGTCTCCGCACTCTCAGAGATGCGAGGAGGATAAAGTTTGTCTGGGCATTTATCGGGTGCACAGATCAATGGCTATCAACCTAGCTCAGGCAGATCCACGGTCCATATTTAATCCGCCTTATGAAATCGCATGTTGGTTAAAGCAATAGAGTCCGGCGGAATCGAGTACATGATACCCAATCCAACGGTGGAGAGGTAAGATTAGATCACATCCACGGTCGGGATTGATTCCGGAGCCAAAATCTGCACGGCAGATAAATCCAAAGCGCCCAGCGGAATGATTATGTGGCGGTTGATCTGATGGTTGAGGATTAAAGGCAAAGTGGATCAACGGCGGTTGACGATTCCGGAACGTGAAGTTGCGAGGTGGTTAAAACGACGGAGCCCAGCGGAATTTGGTAGGTGTCACCTAATCCAACAGCCCACAAATAAGGGTTGGTCGCATCTACGGCTGTGGGCGATTCTGGAGATTAGACTTGCACGGCGGATAAGCCCAAAGTGCCCAGCGGAATTTGGTATGTGGCATTTGATCCGACGGTGGAAAGTTAAAGATATATCACATCGATGGTTGCAGATGATTCCGGAGCTCAAAGTTGCACGGTGGTTAAAATCAGGATGCCCCGCGGAAAGAGGTACGTGTCACATGATCCAAGGGTTAGAAATTAAGGAAGGATCAGATCAACGGTCTCGGATGAATCCGGGGAATGGAAGTGCGCGGCATATAGGGATAGATGGTGGTTGCGGAAAATAAATTATTGTCCACGTGGCGAGTTATGGTAGGCTCCGAAGACAAAAGCGGTGTATGGAAAGCCGAAGTGGGGGCCTATAAAAGACGGGTTGACTTCTATGATTGATTATTTTATTTGTTCGGGAAGGGTGAAAAGGACGGGCCGATTCAGAAGCTTCCAATTGTCAGTTTCAGGCACGCTCCAAGCACGCGCCTCTACAGTCCGCCAGGTAAGGCTTAAACCCTGTAGTTCCTCCGTCCAAATCCCCTCTGTAAATTAAGTAATGGACTGGGGTAAAGAAATTCAAGTGTCTAGTCAGGTCGTAGATGACAGAGAGGAGTTTTTAGTAGACAGAGATAGGGGCGTGTGCGACCCTTTCCTATCCGTAGGGAGCGTGTCTGTCACTAAGGAAAAACTATGGTATTACAACTCCCGAGGCAACGATGTATTGCATGTATGCAAGTCTTTTTCATACTACTTCGCCCTCGAGCAAACCCTCCATTTCCTGGAGTTTGCAGAGTGGTGTGCGGTCAATTACTCCCCGTCCCAGAAAATTATTGTCAGTCAGTCTACATCCCGAATTCTTTGTAAGGTCAATGCTACAGTCATCCGGGAGAACCTCAGTCTACCTGAAAATTACCCGGATAGTCGTGAAGCAGTAAATGAGTGAATCCTAGTCGAGTCATACAAGAAGTGCGCAGCCGAAACCCACTGCAAATTTCTGTCTAGTGTTCTAAAGGATGGTCAATCTCTAGATGGTATATTCCTACCTTATCCTATACATATTTTCAAGAGTGAAGTCCAATTAGCCATTTCTTTAGTTTGTCAAATTCTAGGTCTGGATGATGATTGTTGTGTGAGCGAGGTCGTTCTCGGATTTTTGTTGAGAATAAGTTCCTCTGATTCTGAGTCTCAGTCAACCCCGGTTTTTAGTCTGGACGAATACCTAGCTGAAGCAATCCATCTTCAGCTAAGCGAGTTTCCAAGGGTGCGGTTTTTCAGGTTCTAGACCTACCTGTTTAACATGTTATTATGCTCCAATGTCAATGAACTCCAGTTTTTGAATACCATCTGTTCTTCGGATCTGCCAAAGCAAATTAACATGTTCAAGTTTGCTAATTCAATAATGTCAGAAGTGCACAAAATGTTGTTTGATGAGGAATTGCCTCGTGTCCTGAACGAGATGAAAAGCTTGATGCAGTCCTCACCTGAGGACCGCATTGGGGACTGGCTTCTACAGAAAGATTCCACTGTGCTAAGGATTTATGGATTTACAGGGCATCCGTATAAATTACCTGCCTTTTTAACCCCAACGATTTTTGCTCTGGAATTTATGAGGCAGAGGCTATAGTCTGAAGAAGAGCACTTTGGTGCTTTCAAAAAATCCTCAAACATAAAATTTCCGCTTAAGGTTGGCACTTTCATTTTTAAAAGTAAAGGTGCCTTGGCTTTTATAGAAAAGTTGCTAGAGAGTCTGGATTTCCAAAAAGAGCCAAAGGTAAACTATGATCCCCACCATGTGATCTCTTTGAGAAAGCAAGCAAACAAGAATAAACCCTTTGATCACCAATCTGTTGAGGGGTTGGCTGAAACGGCCAATTTACTGCAGTTTACTGAGAGATCAAAGTCTAATGAAGGTGCTAGTATTGCAATTAAGAGGAGTTTGTCCGAAATTGAAAGTATGGAAGTAGATGAAGAGGGGTCCCATAAAAAGGCAAAGCTGCTTGAAGGTGGTGAAATGGTAAATGAGGAAGTTTCTAATGTTTTCAAAAAGGTTGCCCTAATTCCCATGAAAACAGTGCAAGTGAATCAATTATCTTTTAAAAAAATAGAAGGTGATGTAGACAGTTCAGAATCAAGCCCGGCATTTAAGTCGAAAGAAGAGCTCAAAACCAGCTATATGGAAAAGAGGAAACAGTCTCTGGAGGAGACAAGAAATTTGCTCCCGAAATTGAGAAGTTTGTACAGTTCAAAAACCTCTCTAGTTTCTGCTAGAGATGCTGAGAGAAATACATTTAAGATGGCTATAGTAAATGACAAGAATATGTCTGAAATGGAGATCCGGCTGGACAAAATCAGTACTACGGATAAGATACAACTGCACAAACAGACTAGTGACATCATTTACTCAGACTTATTGCAAGCCATGGTAACGATTAATAAATTGCAAGTTTTGATAGACCAATTAGAAATTCAATTGAAGCATGAGAAAGTTGAGAATAAAGCAAATGTCATTCAGATTAGAAAACTGCAAACAGACATTGTTAGTTCAGACAGCACCCAAGTAGTCAAGAGGATGCTAGAGGAAAAAGACAATGCACTCCAGGTCTTGAAGAAAAAGCTGAAGATTCTAGGTTCAGAGCATGTCCAGTCGGCTGAATTAATGGCTTTGCAAGAGGAAAAGGATAAAGTCCATCAAGAGATGATGAAGTATAAAGGAAAGGCTGTCGAGCTACAGGAAGAAAAGGACAGGTGGGAGGCCGAGCGGGATGCAATATTGTCCCAAATTTCCTTAATGAAAAAAGACCAGAGTGACGAGAAGGAAATTATGGAGGAGCTAATGAGTCAAACCCCCACTGATGAAGACCTGTCCATTGTGAACATCGACAAGCCACTGGATAATTTTTCTGCAGACGATTTGTTGGTGCCTATGTCCCAGGTGAGCTTGAAGGATGAAGCAATTAAAGAGTTGAAGGCAGAGAACGAAAAGATAAAAGCCGAATTGGCCAAAGTAAGTGAGAGTAAGAAACAAGTATTGCAAGACAGGAATCAATTGCAGAAAAAATTCGATGATTTAAAAGAAAGAAGCATTGGGAAAGGCCCTCTTCAGGGGGCAAAGCATATCATTTGGGATACCTTGTCTATAGAGATTACCAAGTTCAGGCACTATCTAAATTTTATTGATGATTTGAATATACTGATAAAGTTGGCTCACCAGAGATTAAAACTGGTAAATGAACATATGGAGAAAAGACCTCTTACTACAGCTCAGAACACACTGAATTTTCTGAATTCACTCACACACCAGAAGTTGCACGATATGGGCATAAAGGACAGAATATCAATAGTGTTGTGGGCAAAAAGGTTCATTCACAAGCACCACTTGATGAAGACGGTCCAAGATAAATCAGAAGAATTGCTTTTGCAGGTTAATAATTTCAAACAGGATTTTAAGGAGCTGTTCGAAGATGGATTGCCTTCCTTCTGGGACGAGGAAGGACAGATGTTATCACATGAACATTATCATAACCTGCTTGTCCAATGCCGCATGGACCACTCCAAATTTAATGAGTTGGAGAAAAGCCTAACAGGGAAAACTATTGTGGATATGTTAACAGAGGATTTCGAGATTTTACAGAAGTTCGCAATTATCAGGAGCAGATTGCCCAAGAAGTACTATGAAGCATATATGGAGCTCGAGGTATCAATTCGGGAAATGATGGAATGGGACACCCCAAGTTCGGAGTAGTGGAAAACTATGGAGCGGTTTGGATAGACAAAGTATACTCTTCATCCCTATAATAAGGCGTTATGCACTGTGGAGCTGATGGGGCAAAGACGTGGAGCTGATGGGGCAAGGACGTGGAGCTGATGGGGCAAAGACGTGGAAGCTGGCTAGGCGAAAATTTGTTATCAAGTTGATTTGTACTTTATGATTTGTTAGGAGTGGAGTTGTAACAAACTTCCTAGGTGTTAGGGATTCAGTTACAAAACTCTTAATCACGTCGATCATTTAGTTATTGATATTCTTAGAAGACCTATTGTTTTATGTATAAATTTGCATATCTTTTAAGAGATGGGGGTTGGAACCCATAGGGAAAAAGGAATTTTTGGAGAACATATCTATTTTTGAATACCAAAGTGAATGCATGAAGGTTTACCAGAGATTTATGTGTCGTTGATATTACAGTCTGTGCTTCTTTCTTTATGTGATCGTATTTCCTTTGTAACACTTCATTTTGTTTCTTCTTGATATCTGAAATGTAGCGTTGGGTGATTAGAATTCATATGTTTATGCTCTAGTCATTATTTCAGATATTTTATACACTTTTTCTGCTAAAGTTGATATAGAATTCGTCTTTGATGCTCTATATTGATGGGCTGTTCCCTCATCTCTTCTGTTTCACGTGGATCAAATTGAATGACTGTGATGATGTGATTACCTTGCCTCTGATAAATCTTGTGTATACATCTTTGTGATCTTTTTATATGCATATGACTCCATGCCCAATGGTTATGTGATTGTTTCAGCCAAACATACATATATTTAAGTGTTGTTTATTATCTGGTCTTGTTAAATTTGTATTGAGAGATCCCTCTCTGGAAGAAAATACCAGTTTCTTTCTAAAGTGGTTTTGCTGTTACCTTGGAGTTTACCTTTTACAACCTGGGTACATTCTGAGTGCTAACAAACTGGCGCCGTTGCCGGGGACGAAAGTGCATATCTGCCCGAGAAGAACGACAAAGATTAAGAAAGATTTCTGTGGGCAAACAGGAATTTCGAAAAGAAAAGAAGGTTGTATATTTGCCCCGGCGACTTCATTGTGGAATTGTTTCAGAATTCAAGAATGACATTCTGACTTCAAGAAGACACACACGAGGTAACTCTGATACCGAAATTTTGAGAAGTTTTGAAGATCCAGAAAAGTTGTTTAAGAGAAAAAATAAAGAGAAGGTAGATTTTCCTTTGTTCGGTCCATCATCATCACAAGATCCTTGTATTAATCCAGAATGGGGAGTTAATACTGGAAAGAACCTGTTGAGAACCCAGTCTGAATCTGACCTAAAAGATACTAAGTTCAATCCCCGTAAGTTAGAGTCCTATTTGTTAGATTCCCTTTGGAGGGACTTGCAACAAACCTCTAAGGTTAGGTCCTCTACCTCTGAGCACACTCAAAGTTCTTCAGTCCTTGTGAATCCGCCTAGACCAATGGCTGCTAGATTTGCCCCCTTGCGTCTGCCTGCTGTATTACATGATCTCCCTCAAAATTATTCTCAGAGAATTTCTTTATTTGATGGCGAGGGTGATATAACCACGAAACAACATGTTGCCAAGTTTGAATATTTTATTGACTTGGAAGAAGTTGACTATCCTGATGTTAAAATGCGGTTGTTTGCCCAAAGTTTGTCAGGAGAGACAAAGAAATGGTTCAAGGATCTTCCAAATGGGTCTATTGTGAGTTTTCAGGCTTTTCAGAATGCATTTTTAGATAGATGGGATGATAAACAGAATCCCCTGCAGCTCTTATCTCAGTACAACAGTCTTAAGAAAGGGGGTTTTGAGTCTGTTCATGAATTCTCAAGCAGATTTATGAGGGCTTATAACTCTATCCCGGAAGATATAAAGCCTTCCACAGCAGCTGCTAAACTACATTATGCTGGGCCTTTTGATAATGATTTTGCATTCTCATTACGGGAAAGGAAATCGACAACTCTTGCTGCCATGTTTACTGATGCCCTAGAAGTAGAAGCTAACATGATGGCAAGTGGGAAGATGAAACATAGGGATATGGATAGGAGGAGAAAAGAAGACAATGTACCTTCTATTTCATCTTCTTCCGCTGATGTTAAATTTGAGATGATGTTGAAGACTATGGAGAAGTTGATGGATAGGTTAACCGTGGACGCTAGGCCTTTTAATAGAGAGCAAGGGGATCCCCAAATCAGGAATCCAAACTTCAGAAGACCAAATCCCCCTGTTCCCCAACACAATAGACAGAGAGACTAGAGAAATCCAAGAAACCAAGAGGAACAGCCCATCCGTCCGCCTTTCCCTGAAAATTATGTTGCTGATGAAGAAGATCCCCCTGGAAATGAGATTCATCTTTTTGGAGAGCAGGATTCAAAAATATATCTTACTGAAGAAGAACATAATATGTTTGCGCAGGAGGATACAAATGAAGAATTTGAAAATGAGCTATATCAGAGAGGTTATTTACATGCAATGGATGATGTGCAAAAGAAAGTTAGGCTGAGGAATAGGGATGTTCTCATAAATAAAGGAAAGGCAAACCCAAATCAGCCTTCCTCTAGTTCTTTGAATGGAGAAAAGGGAAAAGAACCACAAAAAGAGCCTTCTGTGAATAAGGAGGTTGAAAGTGATGCACAAAGGGATAAAACAACAAAGAAGGCGACTCCGATTGATGTGGAAAAGAGTGGTGCTGGTCTTAACCTACAAAATGAGCTTTCAAAGCTAAAGATCTCTGTTCCATTTAATGAGTTATTGAGAAACACTGAATACAGAGATACTATCACAAAAATGGTCAAAAGCCAAGGAGAATGGCAGTCTGACATTTTAGAATTGAATGATGATAATCCTGCTATTTCATTTGGATCAAAAGTTGAAAATATGGAAGGTGAAGAAGTTCCTCCTTTCTATTTAAGTCTGAATGTGCTTGACAAAGTGGTCCATAATGCTATGCTGGATTCAGGAGCATCACATAATCTAATGCCTAAAGGAGTTGTAGAAAGTATGGGATTAGAAGTAACAAGACCATACAAGGATTTATACTCATTTGATTCTAAGAGAGTAAAATGCCTTGGTTTGATTAAAGATATGGTGGTGACCCTGAATAAATTGCCATCTAAAACTATAGTCATGGATGTGGTGGTAGCAGATATTCCACCCAAATTTGGGGTATTGTTGTCGAGATCTTGGACTTCCAAGCTGAAAGGTAGTTTACAGATGGACATGTCATATGCAACGATTCCTGTTCCAGATGGGAGCAGAAGGTTATATAGTGAAAAAAGAACTCCCTATGTGGTTAGCAGTCAAGACAAACCTGAAGTTCATCACATATATCCTGTTGACACTGATTTGGGGTCTTCTATTTTCTTTAATGATGCTGTCCCACATGATGTAGAAAAGACATTGCAGGAGAAGTCCGAGGAGAATAACGAAAAAGAAGTTTTGGAACAGGATGCTCTGGAAGCAAAACAGAAAAAGGAAGGCCAATGGATTATGTACTTTGATGGATCTGTTGCAAAGGTTGGTGCTGGGGCTGGTGTATACATAATTTCTCCTAGTCATGATTTCAAAGCTTTATCATACAAATTGCTGTTTGAATGCACAAATAATGTAGCAGAGTATGAGGCTTTGTTATTAGGGTTACATGCTTTGAAAGATTTGGGGGCTCAGAGAGTCAGGATCTTGGGAGATTCTGAGTTGGTGATAAACCAGGTAAATGAGAGTTATCAAACCAGACATCCTTGAATGAGGGCTTATAGAAATGAAGTATGGGATATGCTTGGTAATTTCTTCACAGAGCATACAATTCAGGTTGTTCCCAGGGTTGAAAATTTGGTGGCTATTTAGATCTTTCACACTAG
>LPNX010344573.1:0-43859 GCA_001517045.1 Pseudotsuga menziesii | reverse complement strand
AGGAAGTCCGGGCATCTCAAGGCCCAACCAGCTCGACCCCCCACCCTGCTATTCCCAGTCCGTCAAAAGAACCCATAAGTCTGGGATCAGAAACAGGAGCCGAGTCATCAGAGGAAGGAGATACTGAAGTGAGCAGCCCGTCAGGCACCCCAAATCAACCAAAGCGGGGACGGAAATCTGAGAGGAAAAGAAGGGAAGAGCAGTCTTATAAAGATGTGGTCCAAGGCTCACAGCATACCATTCCAGAAATGATGAACACCAGATCCAGAGTGAAAATTCGAAAAACCCCAAAAGGGCCCCCCCCCCCCTCACCTAGGTAAATAATGCAGTACGTCTCCTGGAACTGCAGAGGACTAGGCAGCACCATAAAAGAAGAAGCCATAAGAGATTTAGTAAGAACTATGATGCCGGAAGCCCTCCTAATCCAGGAGACGAAGTTGGAGGAGGAAGCTCTTCTCCAAGCTAGTACCGCGTTCTGGAAGAAAGGCCCGGGAAGGGCTGTGAGTGCAAGAGGAGCTTCAGGAGGACTGGCAACATTCTGGGACTCTACAAAGCTCGATCTTGTAGAAGAAGAAAGAACCATTCAATGGTTATTCACAAAGCTGCTCCACAAAGAATCCGGCCACCCTGTAAGTATTTTTAATATGTATGTTCCTGTTTTGCATGCTGAGAAAAAAGAGTGCTGGGACTCCTTAAAGATTTATCTCAACCAGCATAACCCTGAAAATTTAATAGTTGCCGGGGACCTAAATGTCACTCTTGCTTTGGCCGAGAAAAGAGGGGGCTCGATTGTCCGGGACCCTGCAAGAGAATGGGTGGAAGACTTGATGTTGGATTGGGATCTTGAAGATATCATCCCAGATAATGGAAAATTTACTTGGTCCAACAAAAGATTAGGGCCCAGCCACATTGATGCTCGCCTTGACCGCTTCCTAATCCATTCCGCCTTCCTTACTCTTGGGCTCATGGCGAACTCCAAGATCCTCCCACACTATACTTCTGACCATAAGCCTATCTCGCTTTCCCTCTTCCCAGTGAAAAATTTAGGTCCCATTCCCTTTCGGTTTAGCCCAATCTGGGTAAATCTAGAAGGCTTCTCTGATATTGTGTCCAACTCCTGGAAAGCTCCTGTTTTCGGCTCCCCCTTCTTTGTTTGGGAGAGCAAACTCAGAAGACTAAAGGCTGATCTGAAAGAATGGGCCAAAGGCCTTAGATCCCCTTCGGATGAAAGGAAAAGAGCTCAGAAGGCTCTGGAACAGCATCAACGAATCTTGGAAGAGTCCCCGGTCACTCTTGTCTTGATCAACCAGGAAGCAGAACTTCAAAATAATTATCACAGAGCTTGTAGAGATGAGGAAATCTACTGGAGAACCAAGTCAAGAACCCTTTGGCTCCAAGCTGGAGATAAAAACACAACTTTTTTTCATAAGCAAGCTCAAGCCAGGCAACTCTACAACTCCATAAATGAAGTTCAAATGCAAGACCAAGTTCTAACAGATTTTAATGAAATCAAGGAGGCTGCCCACTGTTACTTCAAAAATCTTTATGCTGCTCCGGACTCGGATCCGGTTGACCCTATGTCCTACCCTCTATCAGAAATTCCAAACTTAATTAATGACAAGGACAACCAGCTGCTGAACAGTCCTGTAAGCATCTGGGAAATCAAGAAAGCCCTCTTCAAAATGGATCCGGACAAAGCTCCTGGGCCGGATGGTTTCACTGCCCGCTTCTTCATTTCTTGTTGGGACATCATCAAAACAGATTTGTACAGAATGGTTAAGAAGGCTCAGAATTGCTCCAAGCTGGGGGGCAGCACCAATTCCTCGTTCTTGGCCCTCATCCCAAAAGAAAAAGGTGCCAGGAACTTCAGCAGATTTAGGCCTATATCCCTCTATAATACGGGGTACAAAATTATTACCAAAATTATGGCTAACAGGCTTAAAAAATTTCTGCCAAAATTGATCCCAGAAAATCAAGGAGGGTTTGTGAAAGGTAGACAAATCCTGGACAATATCATTCTTGTCCAAGAAGCCATTCACACCAGCTACAAAAAAAAGGAAAAGGGCATGGTTGTCAAGCTGGATCTGGCTTGTGCCTTTGACAGACTCAGGCACGATTTCCTCTTTGCAGTCATGAGCAACTTCGGGTTCAATCAGAATTTTATTGCCTGGGTTAAAGCTTGCATTTCAGCTCCGTGGATCGCTCCGTTGGTCAATGGACGACCCACCAGTTTCTTCAGGGCCTCAAGAGGCCTAAGGCAAGGCTGCCCTCTTTCCCCTGTTCTCTTTGTTATCCAAGCTACTGTTCTAAGCTTCCAACTGAACAGGAATCCCCAAAATAGAGCTCTTTCAGGCATCAGAGTAGTCCCAAAGGTTAAAGATGTCAATCACGCCCAGTTTGTGAATGACACCCTGTTATTGGGTGCTGCCAATATCAGAACAGCAAGCAGTTTCAAAGCAGAGCTGGACTTCTACAAGAGCAGCTCCGGAAGTGAAATAAATTATCATAAAAGCAAGATTTATGGGTGGAATTGTAATCCCCGGGAAATGCTGGAAATATCCCGAATTCTAGAAATGGACGGCATCACAGCCTGGGAAACCTTTACATATCTGGGTATTCCAATTTTCAGAGTCTTGCCTAAAGTTATTCATTGGATTCCCATTCTGGACAAGTTGAAGAATAAAATCCACGCATGGGGAGCCAAATGGCTCAACAGAGCTGGAAAAGTAATCCTCATAAACTCGGTCTTGGCCAGTCTCCCTATCTACCAATGCTCTGTTCTTCTAGCTCCCAAATCCATAACAAACAAGATAAATGAGCTGCTCCGTCGATTTCTCTGGGAGGGAGGTAGAAATAATGAAAAGAAGTTGCATCTGGTGAGCTGGGACAAGGTCACCAAGTCAAAAATGGAGGGGGGACTTCAGATCCGAGATGTTTCCACCAAAAACCTTGCCATGGGTGGCAAAATTCTCTGGAATATGATCTCCGGAAAAAGAACTTGGAGCAATCAAATTCTCAAGAAAAAATACTTCACAGGAGACAGAGAAAGATGCTTGGAAAGAGCCACAAAGGTGCAGAAAGGATCTCCGATCTTCTCGCTCTGCAAAAAGGCTATCCCGCACCTCATCTCTAAGCTCACCTGGATCCCAGGTAATGGTGAAAAAATCCACATTTGGGACGATTCCATTCTTGGTGAACAGCCTCTAAATGAAGTCAGCGATCCAGGGAAAATTAAAGAATGGCTCACAGCCAATAATCGCTACACCCTGTGGGATATTTCAACCTGGAAAAATGATGAAAACGAAGGCTGGGATCGATGGAACTTGGGTGATTACCCAATCGAGCTTCAGGAGGAAGCGTTCAAATTACTGGATCACCTGCAGGGAAAATCGCCTTTATGTGCCAGAACAAGAGACAAATGTGGCTGGGGCTCACGAACTGGAGTTTACTCTGCTGCTGCTGGCTACGTAGCAATTCTGGAAATTCCTTGGGTGCCCGCAGATTCTGGACTGTGGAGAAGCCTCTGGAATTATCAGTCAATTCCAAAAATTGATATTTTCACCTGGACCATGCTCCATAACGGAATCCTGACCACTGATAATCTCAGAAGGAAAGGCTGGGCGCTGCCTTCATGCTGCCCGCTCTGTTGCTGCGCTGAGGAGAATATAGAGCACCTCTTTATCTTCTGCGACTTCACCAAGGGAGTTTGGAAAACCACTCTCTGGCCAGTCACTGTCAATTTGCCAGATACAATCATGGAGCTCATCAGTTGCTGGTCCTCCCTTTCTCCGTTTGACTTAAGGAAAAAAAATCTTCTCAAGACCATGTGGATGTGGATCCCCAAATTTGTTTGCTGGAAAGTATGGCTTGAGAGGAATAATAGAGTCTTTAAAGACACTAGTAGACTTCCTATTCAAGTGGCTGTTAAAGCTAAGATCATGCTTGCTGAAGCTCTAAACTCTAAACCAGACTTAAGCAACATGGCAACCATCTCTGCTGAAGAAGAGTGCTGGATGAAGGAGTTCCACCTAAATACTCAAAGCCAGGAAACCAACAAACCTCCGCAAAAGGCGAACTGGGAAATTAGACTTGAAGAGCAGGATTTCATTAAGTGGAGATCAGCTCTCGGCAAATGGTGTCTCTTCTTCGACGGGGCCTCGAAAGGGAATCCCGGTCAAGCTGGGGGAGGAGGCATCATCCTTGACCCTTCCGGTGACCGTCATCTGTCCTATGCTTGGGGACTTGGGCTCGCCTCCAATAACCAAGCCGAGTATCTGGCTTTGTGGCAGGGACTCTATCAAGCAAGGAAGCTGAATATCCAAAGGCTCAAAATCTTCGGCGATTCTAGACTGATTATTAAAGCTCTCCGCTCCAAGAAAGTGCCAAAAGATATCAGTCTCGCCCAAATTTATAGGAAAATTCTTCTTCTTTTATCTCATTTCAAATCAGTCCAAGCCTTTCATGTTTTAAGGCACTTAAATAGCCTAGCGGATGCTGAAGCCAATCGGGGAGCTCAGCTGAATAAAAGCCAACTGATAATTAAAGAAGAAACTTCAATCGTCATGATCCCTTAAGGATCAAGCTGAATGTGGCTGCTAGAAGCAGAACCGTAATTTTGGAAGAAGATTTTTTGATGAGGTCAAACTCAACTTTTGTCTCAGGTAGAAGAATGAAGAGGAAGCCCAGGAAAGAACATTGGATCGAGCTTTGTAAGGCCCTGGCAGCCCCTTTTCCAGATTTTCAATAAATCTCTAACCATTTTCGTAAAAAAAAAAAATTGGTGGCTGATTCTTTAGCAGTATCTGCTGGAAAATTTGAGACCCCAATGACTAGTCAAGAAAACTACCAGGTGGAGATTCTGAACAGACCTTCTATTCCGGACAATTCCAAATACTGGTAGGTGTTTGAAGATGATATGCAGATCCGAAGATTTTTAGAATTATCCGGAGAGTTTGTGAATACCCACTTTGACAATGAAAATGATAATGATGGGACCCTTGGAGATGATGAAGAAATTGAATCAGAAGAAGAAGATGCTAAGAAGTTAAGGAATACCTTAGGGGGTAAGGATATTATCTAGCTGAAAAATAATTTCATACCAAGAGGCCTGATCCCTTTAGAAAAGCTCTTTGATCAAAATGATGTTGCCAAGAACCCCAAAGTGAAACCTGTTGGAGACGCGGTTGAAGATAAAAACATTGGCACTGAAGAAAATCCTAAAATCATAAAATTATCCAAGAAGCTGCCGGAAAGGGAGAAAGAGGAGTATGTAAAGTTGATGAAAAAATATACAGATGTGTTTGCTTGGAGTTATGAAGACCTCAAAGAATATGATACATCTATCATACAGCATACTATTCCTATAAAGCCTGGAGAGAAACCTTTTAAACATAAATTCAGGAGGATCAACCCTAAGTTGCTCCCTGTCATTGAGAAGGAAATAAAGAAGTTATTTGATGCCAAGATCATTGTAACCCTCAGATTTTCTAAATGGGTTGCAAATTTGGTCCCTGTCAGAAAGAAAAATGGAGAGATAAGACTGTGCATAGACTTCTGTAATTTGAATAAGGTCTCCATGAAAGATAACTATCCTCTACCCAAGATGGATCATATACTGCAGCAAGTGGTGGGAGCTGAAAGGATTTCGATGCTGGATGGCTTTTTCGGGTATAATCAGATCAAAGTGTTACAGGAAGATCAGGAGAAAACTGCCTTTACTACACCATGGGGCACTTTCATGTATGCGAAGATGCCTTTTGGTTTGATGAATGCAGGCGCCACTTTCCAGCGAGCTATGGACATCACCTTTGCAGGAGAAATTGGAAATTTCGTGGTAATCTATATGGATGATATCACAGTCTACTCAAAGTCCGACAGAGAACATCTGCATCATCTGGAGAGGGTTTTCACCAAGCGTAGGAAATATGGCATATCTTTGAACCCTAAGAAGTCTAATTTTGCATTAGAAGAAGGAAAGCTGCTAGGCCATATAATATCCAAAGATGGCATAAAGATTGATCCTGAAAGAGTAAGTGCAATTCTGAAGGTAGGAGAACCCAGAAGCAAAAAGGAGATACAATCCTTTCTAGGGCAGGTAAATTTCTTGAGGAGATTTGTACCAAGCTTTGCTGAGATTTTGATGAATATTACAAATATGTTGAAGAAGGGTCGTGAAATAAAGTGGAATACAGAAGCTAAGGAGTCATTTCGGGAAATCAAGAAAGCAATTTCAGAAGCCCCTGTCTTGGTAAGTCCAGATTTTGCCAAAGATTTTTCGGTATTCTCATATGCTTCGGAGCATACTATAGCAGCGGTATTATTGCAGAAAAATGATGAAAATTTGGAGCAACCCATAGCCTTTTTCAGTAAAATGCTACGGGATGGGGAATTGAAGTATGACATCATGGAAAATCAGGCTTATACTTTAGTTAAAGCATTAAAGGATTTCAGAGTATATGTTTTGCATTCTCATGTAATTGCACATGTTCCAACCGCTGCGGTAAAATCAATTTTGACTCAACCAGATCCAGAAGGCAGGAGGGCAAGATGGATAGCTACATTGTTGGAATATGACATAGAAATAAAACCCACGAAGCTGGTTAAAGGACAAGGATTGGCAAAAATGATGACAAGCTCAAATTGCGAATCTTTGCAAATCAATTTCTTGTCTCACCAATCTGATCAGTTGGGCACATAGATAGAAGTGATGGTTGATTTTGTGACTTCTCCATGGTATTATGATATTGTATATGTCCTCCGAAATTTGCAAGCACCAGAGGGATTAAGTAAATCAAGAGCAAGATCTGTAAAGTTGAAATCTGCTAAATTTTGTATCATAAGTAAATATCTTTATTGGAAAGATCCTGGAGGAGTTCTACTAAATTGTCTTTTGGAAGACGAAGCTCAACAAGTTACCAAAGAATTTCACCAGGGAGACTGCGGGGGACATCATTCTTGGAAGGTGACTGCAAACAAAATCCTGAGAGTTGGTTATTATTGGCCTACGTTATTCTCAGATGTATATAAAGAAATCAGCAAATGTCATCAATACCAAATTTTCGACGGTAAGAGAAAGGTACTGTCTCTCCCTTTGAATCCAATAACAGTTGAGGCTCCTTTCCAGCAATGGGGTTTGGATTTTATTGGTGAAATAAACCCCAATTCATCAGGTCAGCACAAGTGGATTTTGACAGCTACAGACTATTTTACTAAATTGATAGAAGCAATTCCTACCAGGAGGGCCATCGAAAATGTGATCATGGATTTTCTTGAAGAAAATATATTGGCTCGATTCGGGTGTCCAAAAAGGATAGTAACAGACAACGCAGCTACTTTCAAATCTAAGAAAATGATTAATTTTGGTCATAAGTATCATATAAGCCTCAATCACTCCACTGCCTATTATCCTCAAGGGAATGGATTAGCTGAATCTTCAAATAAAAGCCTGGTGAGGATTATCAAAAAGCTGTTGGAGGATAACAAGAGATCCTGGCACACCAAACTAAAATATGCTCTATGGGCTGACAGGATTAGCACTAAAAGAGCAATCGACATGTCTCTGTTCCAACTGGTGTATGGGGTTGAAGTGATTTTTCCAACATCATTAGGGGTACCTGTTATGAGATATTTCCAGGATCAGCAAGAAGAACCAAATCACATACAGCGAAGGATAAATCAAATCATTGAGCTGGAAGAGCGAAGAGGCAAGGCTTACGACAAAGTGCAGTCACATCAGGAGAAAATGAAGAATACTTTTGACAGAAGAATCAAGGAAGAGCAATTTCAGATTGGTGACTTTGTTTTGAAGTGGGATGCTCCTAGTGAAGACAAGCATGGAAAGTTTGACCCTATGTGGGTAGGACCTTATGTTGTTGCTGGATACAGGGGACAAAATGCATTTTTGCTGGAATATGCAAATGGGGTTCTCCTGGAGAGTAACCCTGTAAATGGAAGATATCTGAAGCATTACCTATCCTGAGGAGGAAGGTAAAATTTGTATCATAGATTGTACATACTTATTTTTCGTTACAAGTAAACATGAATGGTAAGCCGAGTGTATTTGAAGCCCGCAGTGAAAGCCCTAAGATTCAGGAGGCATACATTCCTTTTCTAAAATTATATAAAAATGATATATTTACAAAAAACAAAAAATGGGTTTTTGGGAGTTATTATGCAAAATCAAAAAACAGGCACCTGGTCTACGAGTTCTTTGATACCTCGCTGGGAGGATATCATCCCCAGATGGAGCCAGCTGTTAACACCAGTATTTATCAAAGGGGATCAACAATCATGATGAAGAAGAAATAATAGGTTGCTTGTAGAACCTTGGTTAAAAGATATATTGTAAGAATATGATGATACCCCAAAAAAGTGATGCCGTTGTCAAGGATCTGATGGTGCGAATTGAGAGGATAGAAATCAATGGCCATGATTGTCTCCGCACTCTCAGAGATGCGAGGAGGATAAAGTTTTTCCGGGCGTTTATCGGGTGCACAGATCAACCTAGCTCGGGTAGATCCACGGTCCATATTTAATCCGCCTTATGAAATCGCATGTTGGTTAAAGCAATAGAGTCCGGCGGAATCGAGTACATGATACCCGATCCAATGGTGGAGAGGTAAGATTAGATCACATCCACGGTCGGGATTGATTCCGGAGCCAAAATCTGCACGACAGATAAATCCAAAGCGCCCAGCGGAATGATTATGTGGCGGTTGATCTGACGGTTGAGGATTAAAGGCAAAGTGGATCAACGACGGTTGACGATTCCAGAACGTGAAGTTGCAAGGTGGTTAAAACGACGGAGCCCAGCGGAATTTGGTAGGTGTCACCTAATCCAACAGCCCACAAATAAGGGTTGGTCGTATCTACGGCTGTGGGCGATTCCGGAGATTAGACTTGCACGGCGGATAAGCCCAAAGTGCCCAACGGAATTTGGTACGTGGCATTTGATCCGACGGTGGAAAGTTAAAGATATATCACATCGATGGTTGTGGATGATTCCGGAGCTCAAAGTTGCACGGTGGTTAAAATCAGGATGCCCGACGGAAAGAGGTATGTGGCACATGATCCAAGGGTTAGAAATTAAGGAAGGATCAGATCAACGGTCCCGAATGAATCCGGGGAATGGAAGTGCGCGGCATATAGGGATAGATGGTAGTTGCGGAAAATAAATTATTGTCCACGTGGCGAGTTATGGTAGGCTCCGAAGACAAAAGCGGTGTATGGAAAGCAGGAGTGGGGGCCTATAAAAGATGGGTTGACTTCTATGATTGATTATTTTATTTGTTTGGGAAGGGTGAAAAGGACGGGCCGATTCAGAAGCTTCCAGTTGTCAGTTTCAGGCACGCTCCAAGCACACGCCTCTACAGTCCACCAGGTAAGGCTTAAACCCTGTAGTTCCTTCGTCCAAATTCCCTCTGTAAATTAAGTAATGGACCGGGGTAAAGAAATTCAAGTGTCTGGTCAGGTCATAGATGACAGAGAGGAGTTTTTAGTAGACAGAGATAGGGGCCTGTGTGACCCTTTCTTATCCGTAGGGAGCGTGTCTGTCACTAAGGAAAAACTATGGTATTACAACTCCCGAGGCAACGATGTATTGAATGTATGCAAGTCTTTTTCATACTACTTCGCCCTCGAGCAAACCCTCCATTTCCCGGAGTTTGCAGAGTGGTGTGCGGTCAATTACTCCCCGTCCCAGAGAATTATTGTCAGTCAGTCTACATCCCAAATTCTTTGTAAGGTCAGTGCTACAGTCATCCGGGAGAACCTCAGTCTACCTGAAAATTACCCGAATAGTCGTGAAGCAGTAAATGAGTCAATCCTGGTCGAGTCATACAAGAAGTGCGAAGCCGAAACCCACTGCAAATTTCTGTCTAGTGTTCTAAAGGATGGTCAATCTCTAGATGGTATATTCCTACCTTATCCTGTACATATTTTCAAGAGTGAAGTCCAATTAGTCATTTCTTTAGTTTGTCAAATTCGAGGTCTGGATGATGATTGTTGTGTGAGCGAGGTCGTTCTTGGATTTTTGTTGAGAATAAGTTCCTCTGATTCTGAGTCTCAGTCAACCCCGGTTTTTAGTCTGGACGAATACCTAGCTAAAGCAATCCATCTTCAGCTAAGCGAGTTTCCAAGGGTGCGGTTTTTTAGGTTCCAGACCTACCTGTTTAACATGTTATTATGCTCCAATGTCAATGAACTCCAGTTTTTAAATACCATCTGTTCTTCGGATCTGCCAAAGCAAATTAACATGTTTGAGTTTGCTAATTCAATAATGTCAGAAGTGTACAAAATGTTGTTTGAGGAGGAATTGCCTCGTGTCCTAAACGAGATGAAAAGCTTGACGCAGTCCTCACCTGAGGACCGCATTGGGGACTGGTTTCTACAGAAATATTCCACTGTGCTAAGGATTTATGGATTTACAGGGCATCCATATAAATTACCTGCCTTTTTAACCCCAACGATTTTTGCTCTGGAATTTATGAGGCAGAGGCTACAGTCTGAAGAAGAGCACTTTGGTGCTTTCAAAAAATCCTCAAACATAAAATTTCCGCTTAAGGTTGGCACTTTCATTTTTAAAAGTAAATGCGCCTTGGCTTTTATAGAAAAGTTGCTAGAGAGTATGGATTTCCAAAAAGAGCCAAAGGTAAACTACGATCCCCACCATGTGATCTCTTTGAGAAAGCAAGCAAACAAGAATAAACCCTTTGATCACCAATATGTTGAGGGTTTGGCTGAAACGGCCAATTTACTGCAGTTTACTGAGAGATCAAAGTCTAATGAAGGTGCTAGTATTGCAGTTAAGAGGAGTTTGTCCGAAATTGAAAGTATGGAAGTAGATGAAGAGGGGTCCCATAAAAAGGCAAAGCTGCTTGAAGGTGGTGAAATGGTAAATGAGGAAGTTTCTGATGTTTTCAAAAAGGTTGCCCTAATTCCCATGAAAACAGTGCAAGTGAATCAATTATCTTTTAAAAATGTAAAAGGTGATGTAGACAGTTCAGAATCAAGCCCGACATTTAAGTCGAAAGAAGAGCTCAAAACCAGCTATATGGAAAAGAGGAAACAGTCTCTGGAGGAGACAAGAAATTTGCTCCCGAAAGTGAGAAGTTTGTACAGTTCAAAAACCTCTCTAGTTTCTGCTAGAGATGCTGAGAGAAATACATTTAAGATGGCTATAGTAAATGACAAGAAGATGTCTGAAATGGAGATCCGGCTGGACAAAATCAGTACTCCGGATAAGATACAACTGCACAAACAGACTAGTGACATCATTTACTCAGACTTATTGCAAGCCATGGTAAGGATTAATAAATTGCAAGTTTTGATAGACAAATTAGAAATTCAATTGAAGCATGAAAAAGTTGAGAATAAAGCAAATGTCATTCAGATTAGAAAACTGCAAACAGACATTGTTAGTTCAGACAGCACCCAAGCAGTCAAGAGGATGCTAGAGGAAAAAGACAATGCACTCCAGGTCTTGAAGAAAAAGTTGAAGATTCCAGGTTCAGAGCATGTCCAGTCGGCTGAATTAATGGCTTTACAAGAGGAAAAGGATAAAGTCCATCAAGAGATGATGGAGTATAAAGGAAAGGCTGTTGAGCTACAGGAAGAAAAGGACAGGTGGGAGGCCGAGCGGGATGCACTATTGTCCCAAATTTCCTTAATGAAAAAAGACCAGAGTGACGAGAAGGAAATTATGGAGGAGCTAATGAGTCAAACCCCCACTGATGAAGACCTGTCCATTGTGAACATCGACAAGCCACTGGATAATTTTTCTGCAGACGATTTGTTGGTGCCTATGTCCCAGGTGAGCTTGAAGGATGAAGCAATTAAAGAGTTGAAGGCAGAGAACGAAAAGATAAAAGCCGAATTGGCCAAAGTAAGTGAGAGTAAGAAACAAGTATTGCAGGATAGGAATCAATTGCAGAAAAAATTCGATGAGTTAAAAGAAAGAAGCATTGGGAAAGGCCCTCTTCAGGGGGCAAAGCATATCATTTGGGATACCTTGTCTATAGAGATTACCAAGTTCAGGCACTATCTAAATTTTATTGATGATTTGAATATACTGATAAAGTTGGCTCACCAGAGATTAAAACTGGTAAATGAACATATGGAGAAAAGACCTCTTACTACAGCTCAGAACACACTGAATTTTCTGAATTCACTCACACACCAGAAGTTGCACGATATGGGCATAAAGGACAGAATATCAATAGTGCTGTGGGCAAAAAGGTTCATTCACAAGCACCACTTGATGAAGACGGTCCAAGATAAATCAGAAGATTTGCTTTTGCAGGTTAATAATTTGAAACAGGATTTTAAGGAGCTGTTCGAAGATGGATTGCCTTCCTTCTGGGACGAGGATGGACGGATGTTCTCACAGGAACATTATCATAACCTGCTTGTCCAATGCCGCATGGACCACTCCAAATTTAATGAGTTGGAGAAAAGCCTAACAGGGAAAACCATTATGGATATGTTAACAGAGGATTTCGAGATTTTAAAGAAGTTCGCAATTATCAGGAGCAGATTGCCCAAGAAGTCCTATGAAGCATATATGGAGCTCGAGGTATCGATTCGGGAAATGATGGAATGGGACACCCCAAGTTCGGAGCAGTGGAAAGCTGTGGAGCGGTTTGGAAAGACAAAGTATACTCTTCATCCCTAGAAACAGGCATTATGCACTGTGGAGCTGATGGGGCAAAGACGTGGAGCTGATGGGGCAAGGACGTGGAGCTGATGGGGCAAAGATGTGGAAGCTGGCTAGGCGAAAATTTGTTATCAAGTTGATTTGTACTTTATGATTTGTTAGGAGTGGAGTTGTAACAAACTTCCTAGGTGTTAGGTATTCAGTTACAAAACTCTTAATCACGCCGATCATTCAGTTATTGATATTCTTGGAAGACCTATTGTTTTATGTATAAATTTGCATATCTTTTAAGAGATGGGGGTTGGAACCCATATTGAAAAAGGAATTTTTGGAGAACATATCTATTTTTGAATACCAAAGTGAATGCATGAAGGTTTACCAGAGATTCATGTGTCGTTGATATTACAGTCTGTGCTTCTTTCTTTATGTGATCGTATTTCCTATGTAACACTTCATTTTGTTTCTTCTTCATATCTGAAATGTAGCGTTGGGTGATTAGAATTCATATGTTTATGCTCTAGTCATTATTTCAGATATTTTATACACTTTTTCTGCTAAAGTTGATATAGAATTCGTCTTTGATGCTCTATATTGATGGGTTGTTCCCTCATCTCTTTTGTTTCACCTGGATCAAATTGAATGACTGTGATGATGTGATTACCTTGCCTCTGATAAATCTTGTGTATACATCTTTGTGATCTTTTTATATGCATATGACTCCATGCCCAATGGTTATGTGATTGTTTCAGCCAAACATACAAATCTTTAAGTGTTGTTTATTATCTGGTCTTGTTAAATTTGTATTGAGAGATCCCTCTCTGGAAGAAAATACCAGTTTCTTTCTAAAGTGGTTTTGCTGTTACCTTGGAGTTTACCTTTTACAACCTGGGTACATTCTGAGTGCTAACACTAGAGCTGAACTATTAGCACTCTGGGCATCTTTACTTGTCGCCAAAGATATTAGGTTGCCATACTTACATATCTTTGGTGACTCCTTAGTGATTATAAACTGGGAAAAGGGTGAATCCACCCTTGACATGGTGAACCTTGAGGCTTGGTTCTACAACACCAGGATGCTTATGTCCTCTTTCACTTGGGTGGATTTCAGTCATGTCTATAGGGAACATAACAAGAGGGCAGACACCTTATCCAAGGAAGGGTCGAGTATGGCTTCTAGTCATCTCTTACTTACAGAATCTTGTGATGATGAGTTTATTGGGGAAGTCCCACTCCAGCTTTTTTAGAGCTTTGCACCTTTGAGTTATTTCTGTTTATGCTGAGCAGCAGTAACAAGAATTTTGAGAGTCACTAGCCTACCTTAGATAAGGTTTCTGGGCTCTTGTTATGTTCTTTAGGGACATATTCTGACTGATGATATATTGCACACCTATGAGAGGTCTTTTTCATGTATTGATGCCCAGGTACTGATAGTGTGGTTTATCATGAGATTTATTAATCTGTTGTTTTATTGTATTGTGATAAAGAATTATTGTTTCTATTAGACCCATTGGGGTCCTGACAGTTTTGTTTGAAGATGTACCAAGTTACCTTTGATTCAATAGAATATCAAGGAACTGTTTTTTTTGTCTGAAAAAAAAAATATTCACTTTCAATTCGCTTTTTATCTCGCATAAGTTCTAAACTTTATTTTTTCATTGCCTTTTTTTTGGACCAATCAAGTATTTTGGCCTCTTATCGGGCCTCTTTCCTAGGTAAGGTAGTATTTCTCCTATGTTGAGATTAGAGAACATGAAGAAAATATTTAATGTTATCTAATGTTAGTGAATTAATGGTAAGTAAATTTCATAATGCTAAGTAAATTTCATATTATTTTAACTATAATGTTGAAATAAGAATCAATTTATGATCACACGAGCTTGGTGCATGTGGCAAAATTTGTCAAAAACACAGTGTATATTACTCTTAAAGGAAAATGCAACCCCATTTTTTGAACTGTTGCAAAGAAGATTTGTCAGGGAATCCAAATAAAAAAAAATTGCTAAGAAATTGTTTAACCTAAATTCTTCAACACTTTAAATAAACACATGCAAAACCTCCAAGTCCCCTTCTGAATCTTTGTTGACCCCTTTGAAATCAAACATTGTATACCTAGTATCTATCACTTATGGGCTCAAATTTGGAGAGACTAAATCAACCAAATTTGGATCATTTCAAATGCGAAAAAAATAGAAAACTGCCATTTCAAAAATAGAGGATTCAAACTGCATGCACTGAATCTACAATGTCCACCATATCGAATTGACATGAAGTGTTTCAGAGCATGCCTTTTAATATGTTGTAAACCTTAAAGAACCAATATATATATATATATATATATATATATATATATATATAGTCGATTAAATCCAAAAAGCCAGTACAACCAAGAATGTGGCATTAGATAAAGGGGGTTGTGCAGAATATATAATAACACAAACAAATACAAATGTAATGTGATAAACTATTATTCACAAACAACAATACAAAACTTCAAAGATCCTTGAAGGAGGAATTTGACAAAAATGTGTTGTGGCATTCAACATGAGGATAGCGGTTTGTGCATGGCTTAAATGTGGTCATGATGGTTCCCCTCAGGACTCCCCTATAAATTGCATTTTGTTTCCTTGTTTGAACATTTGAATGTGGTTGTTTGATCATGACAAGTGGAAAGGCAGTGTGGATCATAGTTTCACTTTTTTATGATTATAGTTATTCTTCATGCAACTTTTAGAAGCTAACCCTCTTTTGAAATAAGATTCAATTTTGTCTTTGTCTTTTTTTCAACCATATCTCTCACAAAGTGATATGGCACATCAATATGCTTTGTCTTAGCATGATAAGCAAGGTTCTTTGCCAGGAAGATTGCACTTTGGCTATCACAATCTAACCTTACACCTTTCTGTACAAAACCAATACCTGAACACAATCTTTGCAGCCACACAACTTCTTTGCTTGCATGAGTGGCTGCCATGTATTTAGCTTTTGTAGTTGAGAGTGCAACTACAGCTTGTATCTTGCTCATCCAACTAATAGCTCCTCCAAATAGGTTAAACACATACCCACTTGTAGATCTTCTATGGTCAAGGTCTGCAGCCCAGTCTGCATCAACAAATCCATGTACATTTATTACTTTGTCTGGTCAAGGTCTTCTTTGGTAGCAGATTGCATAATATGTGGTGCCACACAAATATCTGAAGACCCTCTTTACAGCTGCCCAATGCTCCCTTCCTGGTTTTGACATGTATCTGCTCAAAACTCCCACTGCATGAGCAATTTCTGGTCTTGTATAGACCATTGCATACATCAAACTACCAACTGCACTGTCATATGGAACCTATGGCATGTCTTCTTCTTCTTCCCGTGTCTTGGGACACTGCTCTACAGATAAATTTACACCTACAAGAATAGGAACCTTGACCGGATTACTTTCCTGCATGTTAAATCTCTGTAGTACAATCTCAACATATTTTCTTTGATTTAAACTGATAATTTTGTTTGCACGATCTCTTCTTATCTCCATTCCCAAAATGAAGTTTGCAGCACCGAGATCTTTCATATCAAACTTGGAGGATAGTTGAGACTTCACCTCCTTTATAACATCTTTGTTGTTTCCAATCAACAACATGTCATCAACATACAGAACTATGTTAATGAAGTGATCACCAACCTGTTTGCAATATACACAGTGATCAACTTTGCTTCTCACAAACCCCAATCCAAGTATGTATGTGTCAAACTTTTGTTACCACATCCTTGGAGATTGCTTTAGCTCACAAAGAGACTTCTTTAGTTTACATACCAACTCATTCTTTCCCTTTACTATGAACCCTTCTGGTTGTTCCATGTACATTTATTCTTCCAGATCCCCATGTAAGAATGTTGTCATCACATCCATCTGCTCTACTTCAAGATCAAAAGCAGCAGCAATAGAAAGGAGAAATCTAATAGAAGTTAATTTTGCAACTGGAGAAAATATTTCACCAAAATCAATCTCCCTATACCTGAGAATATCCCTTTGCTACCAAGTAGGCTTTATACTTATCCACTTTACCTTGTGCATTCAACTTCTTTTTAAATAACCATTTTCTCCCAGCTGGTAACCGGACTAGATTCCAAGCTTCATTTTTGTTCAAGGAATCCATTTCTTCATCCATGGCCTTTTTCTAGAGATCACTATCCTCTGAATTAACAGCTTCCTTCACATTTCTAGGATCATCATCAGTAATAGACATAGCAAAATGAGAGCGAAAATCAGGAGGGGAATACCTTTCTGGTTGCCTTATTTCTCGAGATGATCTCCTCAAAACTGGAGTATGAGGTTCTTCTTCTTCTGATTATGCTTCTTCTATTGAGTCAGATTCTTCACCTTCTAACTTAAACTTTATTTTCTCTGGTTCCTTTTCCATTGGATTCATTTCCTGTCTGGGGACTTCTTTTACCTCTCGAAACACAACATCTCGACTGTAAATAGTCTTCTTAGTTATAGGATTCCAAATCTTATACCCTTTCATACCATCTTTATAGCCAATAAAGATACACTTCTTGGCTTTGTTATCCAACTTGCTCCTTTTCTCCTTTGGAATATGTACATAAGCATCACAACCAAAAACTTTCAGATGCTTAATAGAGAGTTTCTTACCATTCCATACCTCTTGTGGAGTTTTATCAATCAATGTTGATGTGGGTGATCGATTTACAAAGTAACATGCTATCTCCATTGCTTCTGCCCATAATTCTTGTCCTATCCTAGCAGTGCTGAGCATGCTCCTTGCCTTTTCCATCAATGTCCTATTCATCCTCTCAGCAACTCTATTCTATTGAGGTGTGTATGGAGTAGTCTTTTGCCTTGCTATACCACACTTCTTACAAAATTCCTCGAATTCATTCCCACAGAACTCTCCACCATTATCTGTCCTCGACACCTTTATTTTCTTTTCTAACTGATTTTCTACAAGAGCCTAGAATTCTTTAAACTTGGAAAATAATTCAGATTTATTTCGAAGGAAATAAATCCATATGTTCCTTGAGAAATCATCTATAAATGAAACATAATACACAAATTTTCCTAATGATGGAACAGGAACAAGTTCAAACACATCACTATGTATTAATTCTAGAATTCCCTTTGCTCTTGTAGCACCAGATGCAAATCTTACTCGATTTTGTTTTCCATATATGCAATGTTCACAGAAATAAAAATCTAGAGTGTAATTAGTCATACCTTCAACCATACCTTTACCTTGTAATGCTCGAAGTCCCTTTTCTTCGATATGCCCCAATCTTTGATGCCATAGCATTGTCTTTCCTCTTGATGCAGTCAGGGTTTTGTGATCTTTACCTCCTTCCTCCAACCCAACAGAATTGTTACATTCATCAATGATGGTTTTTCCCAATAGTTTGTACAGAGTTCCATACCGAACTCCCCTCATCAATACCATTGATCCTCGAACCATTTTGCAACCACCATCTCCACACACAATCTTTACACCTGCAACATCCATCTTTCCGACATATGTCAAGTTTCTTGCTAGATTTGGAATGTGTATCACTCCAAGCAGAGTTCTAATCCTTCCATCCTTCAGTTTTAGCTTGACTCTACCACATCCAATGATACCGGTTGGTGAATCATCTCCCAAGTACACATCTCCTCCATTGTACTTTTCATATTCACAGAACCACTCCCTCCGAGGGGTCATATGACATGACGCACCTGAGTCAATCAGCCCTGTATCACGTTCTGAAGGATTACCCATGGAAGCTAGGTACACATCCCCAACTTCTTCTGAGGATTTCTTCGCCTCTATGGAAGGGGTATCATCATATCCCTTTGATTTCTCAACATTCTTAGATCTACAATTCTTTTTAAAGTGCCTAGATTTACCGCATTTCCAACATTTCCTTATTCCTTTTCCTCGGGATTTAGATCTCCCCCCAGATCCTTCATTTTTGCTTCTCTCCTGGGGGCGACCTCTCACAGACAAGGAATCCATGCTATGATTATCCATGGTTTTCCACCTCATCTCTTCTAATAGTAGGGATGATACAATTTCATAAAATTTTAAGGTTGCCTGGCTAGAACTACTTATTGCAACAATTAGGTTGTCCCAAGAATCATGCAAAGAACACAATAACGTAATACATTTATCTTCTTCAGCCATTTTAATACTAACAGAGGTTATCTGACTTACCAGAGTATTGTAGACATTCAAATGCTCTGTTACAGTTTCATTCTCGTCCATTGTGAGGTGAAACAATTTCTTTTGCAAAAATAGCTTGTTCACAAGGGATTTTGATTGATACAAACTCCCTAGTTTTGCCCATAGCTTTACTGCACTATCTTCACCAAATACGTTCAATAACACAGAGTATGATAAGCACAATCATATTGTACTCCTTGCCCTTCTTTCTAATTTATCCCAATCATCTTGTGACGTTGCAGTGGTATTCGTACCTGGATCCACAACAATCCAATGTTCCTGATCTACCAGAAGATCCTCCATTTTGAACTTCCATAGCTCAAAATTATGGTCGTTAAATTTCTCGATCTTGATTCTTGAAGTGCTCGCCATTCTCTTTCAATGCACAAATCAACACTGCAAAGCTCCTACTGAACCCAGGTTTATCACAGACCCGAGATTTATCAACCACGTCGAACCCTTAGCAGCAAAGGCGTCCCCTTGATGCCAAAATCGAGCTCTGATACCACATGTAAGTTTTAAACCTGTGCAGAGAAGCAAAGAATACATATTCTTTTAAGCAAAATAGAGATCACAACACATCATTCACACATAAACACAGAGATTTGCCTTGGAAACCCTTAACCGGGAAAACCATAAAACCTTGGAGCCACCCCTCCTATTTTCTCTTCATTACATTATGAAATCCTCACAATATAAAATATAGGTATTCCGCAACATCCAAATACCCTAATCCTTGAACCTAGATTAGAAAAAGACTCCAATCCCTTAACCGGATGCGCACCTCCCCTCCTTATGCACATGCAAAGAATATAACATATACCCAACACATATCAAATTCGAACAAAACATGAGTTTTTGTAGCAAATTTGGTTCGGTTAAATTAAGGAAAATATGTCTAAAATATCATTGAATATATTTCAAACCATGATAGCTATGTAAAATATGAGAGAGGCTTTTGTATATGAACTCGTGATTCACAAAAGGCTCTCTCAATTTTCAAAAATTCCTTTCCATTTGATCATAACTTGAGCTTGAATTTGACTGCAAAAACAGTCATTTCCAGAACTTTCATAGCATTTTCATTGTTTTTGTATGGCTGGCGCTACAAAAGTTCTGAAAGCTACATTTTTCTTTGACAACCATGTTCAATCATTTATCAAACCTTCCTTAAGTATCCAATACTTTTTTTTAGGTATTCTTAGGTCTAATATTATCAAGTTCAACATCCGCTTTATCAAGAAGTCTTAAATTCCCTCCAATTATCTCCTCTTTGAGCATTTCTGCCTCTTTTTTCAAAATTATGTTTTCTTCCCAAAGGGATTTGTTTTGTCTGTATAGACTATGGACTTGGCGATGTAAGGGAAGTCTTCTTCTGAACATTCCCTTAGCATCCATTAAGGATTTATCATATATATCCAAACTTTCAACTACTTCAAACCTATGTTTTATGTCTTCTTCTTGCAACTAAACAATCATCGGTTGGGCTTCTTTTAACTGTACCTTTAGCTTCTTCACTTCTGGATCATCACTCTATGATTGTTCAGATGATTGTACTTTGGAGTTTTTTTTTTTTCCTTTGGTTGGATAGGTTGCTCAGGTGGAATCTTTGATGTCTCTTTTTCCACTGATTTTTTCCTTTTCGTTGTTGCTCTAGTCCCAGGTCTCTTAGCCTCCACCCTTTCTTCAAAAAATTTTAACTTTCTTCCGTTCATTTTCTTTTTACTCTTTTTATCTTCAGGATTCTCGTTGATATCTATAACAAACCTACGACTCTGCTCCATAGGCATCTTACCCTTGCTTTGCTCCTCACTCTTGTCTTTTTCTCCATCATGTTCTTTGTTTGAAACCCTATGAGTTGTTTTTTTCTTTTGATCTTGGAGTACTTCTCCTTGATGAAGGGGTTCCTACCACCTCGGGATCATAAACAACCAGGAAAAGAAATGTGTTCCAATCCCAGTTCATTTTCGTAATCTCTTCAAGCACCAGCAATTTAATTAATCCAAAATGAAAAATGTATTGTTCTGCCTTATGAGGCTTCGTCTACACCTTATCTTCCATCTTGGCCAGACTTCTGTACAAGTAAAAGGGGATGTTTAAAAACATTTTTCTAGTGAAATTCAACAACAATTTGAAGTGAAATTGGTACACTGTGTCAAATCTTCCTTCACAAGTCAAAAATTTCCCGATGGAAAATTAGAGCTTCTCATATTTATCTAACAACCAAGGTTTAAGTACCACATGAGTTAAATATGCTCCCATATGTTCTTCTTCCATAAACGCATCATAATTTATCAACTAAAACTTCAACACTTTGAACCATTTCTCTCCATGGCAAGGTATTTCTATAGCAGCAACAATGGAGTCTATCGAGACTTCCATTTTGAGAGGTCCCACCTTGGTCTTACTTCCATCGAAGTTAACCATGAAGTATTTAGAAACCTGCTTATGATACCCTTGTAACTTTTCACAAAATCTAACACAACCAACTCCCTGGAGAAATATCTTAATTTCAGGGTTTTATTCAAGTAATTTGGCGTTCTAAGGCTCAAAATGAACGACATTTCCTCCCTTCTTTCGCCTCTTCTATGTTTGCTAAGCTTCCATAATATGTTACACGTCACACAACTATCAAATTTGACACCTGTAACAAGAACCATGGTTTCTACGGTATGGTTGTCACATAGGGAAACTCGGTTTGAACATGCTTTTATGGTGTGTGTTAACATACTTAACCAACTCATGTGACCCAAGAAACAGATTTAATGGTGATTATGAACCATGAGACACATCACTAGGGAACTTTAAGACCATGTAAAACATAATCAAGACTCCTAACCACTTATGTAGCAACTGAAATTTTGATTTGACCCTTTTACTGCAAAATTTTGAGAACTTTGGTAAGGCGGCCAGTTCAAAAGTGGTCCTTGCCCCTACATAAGTTTGAAACTTTTAGTGAAATGACAAGGAGAGAGGGTGACATATGGGAAAGGTTTAGTCTAAACTCAATCGGGTCTAATCGACATTTGAACACCTCATTACACCAATTTATGCATGATCGTAACTTCTTAAACTTGACTCATCATTGCAATGACATTACACTAATTTTAAAAACTATGACCAGGTGATATCCAAATATGACCAAAAACATGACAGGACGAGAATGGACTGGTCCTATACCTATGAAGCTTTCAAGTGCTAAAACCACTGTTAATTACCAATTACTGCAATCTAATGTAATTAAAACAAACTCGTTTATAAATTGAACTGTGATTCCTAAAATTAACTTAATTAATTGAAAACCATAGAAGGTTTGGTGGATTTCCTGGAAGAATATAACAAAAACTAACTTACAGTGGTATGTAATAGTGTTAAACGTGTTAAATTGGTATGATGTACTGTTATGATATTATATTGATTTACTACTTTGATGTGTCTCCTTCATATCATATACCATAATATGTGCTATTATTCACATGCAAGTGCTTTTGGTAAAACTTCATGTAGTGTAACTTAATGCTCTTGGTTCCTGCAACAGTATTGCCTAAGCGACAGGGACTAGCTATTTCATAGCACTTGTTTAGTAGTATGGAGATTAACCCAAGTTAAAATCACTTCTAAAGTCTTTGAAAGCTTACATTAAATAATGAGAATAATAATGGTGTGAACCATTACCATTTTTTTTGTGCATCCCAAAGTAGGAGTATAGATTAAATTAAGTAATAAAAGATTTTTTTATGAGGCATGTAGTCCATGAAGAGTGTTTTCCTTGGTCTCCTTTTGAATTAGCACCTCATCTAGCAAATTTTGAAGATTGGCCTCAATTGGTTGGAAGATACCCAACATAGTCACGACAATGCAATCACCTTTGATGATGTTATTCAGGAATTTGAGCTAATTCTACTCTAAAGTGTTATTATTCAAGTCTACATCTTTGTTACCTAGCCAATCTATTAATTTGTTCGCATCTTGACACACACATGAGATGGTAGGTTTTACTCGATCTCTTTATGTACCTTATTGTCATGTCCAACATTGTGAGATGCCAGTTTTTTGAAACTCTTTCTAAACTAAAGTCCTTTAAAAGCCTTAAGATGTTACCAATGACCAAGGTAAACTCACCCTCAAGAACCAAATTTTGAATCTTTATCTTGATAGCCAACTTTATCCCTTGCGCTACTCTATTGCAAGTATGTTCTAGCATTGTTAGAATTCCAACCTCCATGAAAGAAAATTGCTTATTCACACGCATTGCACTATAATATGGTACATAACTTTGACACTACATTGAAGTGTGATTGTTTACTATCTATCAATGCATAGAAAATTGGGTATATAACTAACTATTCCAAATATGCACCTATTTTTCTCCCCCTAAGGCTTAGAAGTTCACATATGGTGATATTACAATCATTATCTATTTTGTTTAGTTCTCCTTCAGGAGCTCATAGGTTCACAACCACTAAGTCAGTTAGTAACTACCATATTAATAACAAACCATCACAATGCTACATTAAAGACACAATGTCCACTAAGTAAAAATTACACTAAGTACATATATTGGCACATTAATTCCCTTAACATTTATCATCCTTGTTTTCATGTTATTAAATGATATTGTAGTGGTCTAAATATGCTACGATTTGGGTTTTTTTAAGTCATAAGATTTTTTACCATTCTTGGTTAAAATCGATTTGGGTTTTTTTTAGTCATACTTTTTTTACCATTCTTGGTTAAAATCTGGTAAAAATTTGAAAACAATTTTTGGAATTGTAAATATAAGTTGTTGAGATTGCACAATCCATGTGCAATAAGGGTATTTAAAGGAACTAAGTCCATTAATGCATTTTAAAATAAAATTGTAATTTGACCAAAGATTGTATAACCGGATTTTAGTGATGATAGTCTAATAAATTTCAAAACATATAATGTTAAGACTTTGTCATTGATATTTGTACTTTACTTCTACACTTTTTTCAATTTTGATATGACAACATTTACCATATGCATCACATGTATCTAACAATGTGCACCACTTACACAACCTAGACCATATGGTTCATATCAAAGCACATTGAGATAAAAATAAGATGTTTATACAAAATATCATATAATTCCTTTCCAAGATATCTATTGTGAAATGCATTTTTATGAATGCATGGGAGCTATTAGTTCATCCATGCAACAACTCAACATAAACTTGACATAAATAAGAAGACGAGCAATCTTCTCACTAATTTTTTATGTATTTAAAAAACAATCCAAATATGGCAAATAAATTCTATCATGTTCCTTGAATAAGCCAAAAATCTCATTTTTTCCTATTTTCCAATTATCAAATGCATGTGTGAAGTTGGTGGGAAAAGTCACTTCATGTAGTTATTGAAGCATGAGGATGACTGCACTTTTGGACAATTGTGTCACAAGTTAGAAATCAGCCTACAGTAGTGAGGATTCCTTTCTTCTAATGTCAAAAGTAATGTTAGTTGTATTTTTACCATTTTCTCATACCCCTTCAAGTCAACCCTCCTTCTCTCATTCTTTCATGCAGATCTACCTTAAGTAGAGTTGTCCATTGTTGGTCATAACCTTTAGCAACTAAGTATAACCCATAAATTAGAATTTGGATCTAAGGCAGCAGATTTGGAAAGGAAAAATGATTGTTGTAGGTGAGCAGAGAAATAAGGCAAGCTAGGAACCCTTACCCCATGAATTTTGTTGTTGTTGCATGCTTGAGAAGCCACAGATTGAGGTTATAGGTGGTTCTCCAACATCATTTAGCAAGTTAGTATTCTTCCATGCACACATAGGAAGCACTCAGCAATATGGATCGTCCAAGAAAACCGTGGAACGGTGAAGGGGATGCCTAATCCAAGAAGGGTGTTGTGTGGGGCAGGTATTGTGGAAGCCAAAGCTACGAGGGCTTATTGAGATCCATGTAGAGTTCTGTATGAGCATTTGGATAAGTATAGAGCGGAGAATGGATTGCGGGATGAGAGAGAGAAACCTATAATTGTTTCCTTCGCCCTGGTGGCCTCATAGCCCAGCTTGGGAGTGGCCTCTCAACAAAAATAATATATGTTGGAAAGAGTGCCTATGGTTGGGTGGAAAATCGCTCTTACACATCTAATTTCTTGGATCCCCGTTGTTGAAAGATAAGTATTATTATATATTTGAATCTGAAACGTTTTTATTTGATGCTTGTAATTGATTATGCTTGTATATACATGAATCATGTGTGTGGATCAATTTTATTTCCAATATGTATGTTTGTTTATGTTTTGCACACATATTTTTTTATATGTTATGAAATTAGTAATTATGGTTATGGGAGAAATTTAGAGGCCCCAAATTGGTTAATGCCCCCTCTCTTATTTGAATTGATGGAAGGGGACATTACATAGTGGTATCAGAGGTTCTAGTTGCAATACCAGAGTGGTATAGGCCACAAATCCATATTTAAAAGCATAATTTAGAATTGTATTAGAAAAAACAATTTTTGTTAAATGAAATAAGAGGGTCCATAAGTAATTTCAAACTAAGTTCGAAATAACCCCCTTATGGTTGAATTAAATTTGTGTGCAAATTTGAAATTTTGGAAAATTTCGGTTGGGTCCCACCTGTGCCACATGGATAGATAACGTGGAGGGGGGGAAACACATGGGAAAAAGATGTGGTGTGGACCATTCACATCATAACCATGTGTATGTGCGACTGCATGTGGTGGAGTGTGAAGGCAAAGGGAGATCAGATCATCATGACCAAGATCAATGGATAAAGATGGTTCAAGATTGCGAAGATGTGGAAGGTTTATTTTAAGGAGCACGATCTTGAAGGGAAAACTATTGACATGACATGTCAACTTCGCATACATTTAGGATCATAAAAATGGTTTCAGAAAACCACCACCCCATCGATCCCAAAACCGTTTTTGGCCCAATAGGAAGTGATGTGACGTGCGAGGATGTGACCGACATGGATATGATATGCAGGGATGTGATGCACAAAGATGTCAAAGATGATGGAACCGCTCTCATCAATCATGTTAGTTTTGGGAAGATCATCCGATATATCAATGACCAACATTCTTTTAGACGTGCGAACCTACACTATAGTTAAAATAATTAACAGGAGCCTAAAATGGAAATCGTCGAGATGACGAGTCAGTTGCTCGTGCATTCGGGGTCGCAAAAATGGTTATTGGAAAACCACTACCCCATCGATCCTGAAACCACATTTGGGTTTCCCTGTAGTGATGTGTTGTATGAGATGGGACTCTTGTCAGTCATGTTAGATCATGCATATGAGATCGATAGACGATAGCACTTCAGGCTCACATAGATGCACAAGAAATAATTTAATTGTCATGATCATGGAATAAAATCCACCCCATTGATGTGTCGCCCTCTTGTGCGTTCAGGATTGCAAAAATGGTTTCGCAAAACCATTAGCGCATGGATCTTGAAACCGCTTATGTATGATAAGTGGTAAAATGGTTTAGGGTGGCAGTATATGTACATGAATCAAGGGAAAAGCAACGATTTTCACAGCCAAATGTCAGGTGCATGAATATTATTTAATGTAATTGATCTTATGAGCCAAATTGCGTGAAATGGAAAGGTTTACCAAAAAAAAAGCAAGGTCGCTACCCTTGACCTGCCTTGCGACGACAAGCCACAAGAGGGAAAGCCCCCTTGAACCCCAATTTTTTTTAAATCTACAACATTTGTTCTCGAGTTCAACCGGGGCTATGAACAATTATAATTTGAATGGGGTGATTCGGATATTTTTGTAGTTTGACATAAATTGACAATATGTTTTTTCTTATAATGCATGAAAAATAATTATATAATTTTCTTAGAATATAATGCAACTAACAAAGGTGTTTATGAACACTTTTGCAGGTTCAGAATCTTAACTGGAACAATTAAAGGTCAGCATTCGGTATAGTGCAGTTGGGAAATATTTGGTCTTTGTTTGGCCAAGAAGGTCATCATCATGGATGATGCATAAGACCCCAATTAGTTTGAGACAAATGCAATGGGAGAAAATATACAGGTTGAAAATGAAGAGACATGATCCAATGGAAGGAGAAACCAAGTGAATCCCCTAGACATTGCAAAAACTATAAGGAGCATGAGGGTGGAACTACAAAGTGGTAGAGTAGATAGTGAAAGGTTGCTGGGAGATCAAGAAGAACAAAATCACCTGAATGCAACTATGCTTCAAATTCTGACAGGAATCCAAAGGAAAATCAATTATGGGAATCACTCATAAATCAACAAAAGAGTGGGAGTAGCTCAAGGAGACATTCTCACAATAGGTCTCGTACTTTGAGAAGGATTTCTAGAGGCAGGTCATACACTCCTAAATTCTCTTTTGGTGAGTCATCTGACTCTAGGGATTCCACGTGAGGATCAAACTCTTCATCTCATAGGAAGAAGAGGAAGAGCTCTTCCAAGGACAAATTGCATGGAGAATTTAGGAAGTCAAAACCTCCTACATGTGATGGTGAGATAAAATCTGGTTAAGAATTTGAGGCTTCACTTATTGGGATGAAGAATTATTTCCAATTCCAAGACTACTCATGAAATATGAAGGCAAGAGTGGCCATATTAAATTTGAATGGAAGAGCATCTATATGGTGGGATCACCTTAGGCAAGTAAATAGGATCAATGAGAGAAATATTGTGTTGAAGCCGTTTAAGAAGTACTTCAAGGAAAAGTACCTCTCTGATAGGTATTATGATGGAAAAATCAAAGAGTTCCATGCACTAAAATTGGGACTAGTGACTATGGAAGAATATGCAAATAAATTCTTGGATATGCTAAGGTATGTTAAGTATATCATGGATGATTAGGCCAAAATTCAAGGTTTTCTAAGTGGACTGCCATAGTCCTATAAAGAAATAATTGAGTTTGAAGAACCTCGAACTCTAAATGATACCATAAGAAAGGCCAAGTATTCTTATGATTAAACAGAAGCAAACCATAATTTCATAAGGCATGGAAGGACAAGAAAAATGAAAATTTTGACCAAAGGAAGAAGGGGTTCAAGTCTTCTCAATTTAGAAATCATCCAAGGAAACCACCATGGGGTGTGACTAATCCAAATAAGATTATGAGAGATAAGCCAAGAGACCCAAGAGAGACACTTCAATATTGGGGATGTGAAGAGGATCATATGCTTAGAAACTGTCGATATAGAAATGGGAGTGCAAAGCAAGTTCACAATGTTGAAGAATCTGAAACTGCCGGTCAAGTGGTAAGGACCGTCCTTAGAATATATGGAGCACTAGAGGACCGCCAAGCAGACCCTCAATCAATTGTTTGTTGAAGTTGGAGGTAAGGTTGCTAAGCAATTTATTTGTATTTTGATTGACCCTAGATCTACTCATAATTATACCATTCCAAAAATTGTAGAGATTTGTGATTTTAAGAAATCAAAGCATAGTAAATCATGGTTAGTTCAAGTAGCCACTAGAACCAAGAAAAGAGTTAGTGAAATAGCGAAGAAATGTCCGTTGGAAATGGGTGGACTGTCCACTTTAGCAAATTTGAATATTTTGCTACTTGGTTCCTATGGTATTCTCATCGGAATGGATTGGTTGGAGGCCCATAAAAGCAAAATTGACTACTACAACAAGACTTTTGAATGCATTTATAAAGAAGGGAACCTAAGGGTTGTAAAGGGCATTCCAAATGTAGTTTTTGTTAGGAATATTTTAGTCATGCAGTTGAAGAAATTTTGTAGGAAGGGTTGCCAATTGTATGCAACCCATGTTTTAGAGAAAACATAAAATAAAATTCCTAAGTTGGAGGACTATCACGTGCTACAAGAATTTAGGGATGTGTTTCCCGATGAAGTTCCAATACTTCCTCCAAAGAGGGACATTTATTTTACAATCGATCTTGTGCCAGGAGTTGCACCAATTTCCAAAACACCTCACATGATAAGTACACCAAAGTTGTTAGAGCTAAAAATGCAATTGTAGGAATTGCTATAAATGAGAAAGTCCGTCCAAGTGTGTCTCCATGGGGAGCACCCATCCTATTTGTAAAGAAGAAAGATGCAACACTCAGGTTATGCATTGATTACAGACAATTGAACAAAGTTACTGTGAAGAACAAATTCCCTGGATTCTTGAATTGGCGGTATTTTTGATCAAATGAGAGGAGCAAAGGTATTTTTGAAAATTGACTTGAGGTCTGCTTACCATCAAGTAAGAATCAAGGAAGAAGACATTCACAAAAACAACATTTAGAACAAGGTATGGGCATTATGAGTTTGTGGTGGTACCGTTTTTTCTCACTAATGCACTGGCTACATTCATGTGTCTGATGAATAGTGTTTTCAGTGGGTATTTGGACAAGTTTCTTCTTGTTTTCTAGATGACTTTCTTGTCTACTCTAATAATGAAGAAGAGCACGGAGAACATTTTAGAATGGCTTTGCAATTGCTAAGGGAGCACAAGTTGCATGCAAACCTAAGCAAATGTGATTTTTATAAAAACAAAATTCATTATTTGGGTCACATTATTTTAGAAGAAGGAATATTAGTTGATCTCGAGAAGATTGAATCCATCGTGAATTAGCCAACTCCAAGGAATGTGACAGATGTACGATCTTTTATGTGTCTTGTTCGTTACTATAGGAGGTTCAATGAAGGATTCTCCAAAGTTGCTCACCTAATCACTTCTTTGAAAAAGAAGAGGATAAAATTTGAATGGACACTGAAATGTGAAAAAAGGTTTTAGATGCTAAAGAGGATTCTCACAAGTGCTCCAATTTTGAAGATTGCAAACCCCAGAGAAGACTTTGTGGTGTGCATGGATGCATGAAGTCAAGGACTTGGAGGAGTTCTTCTACAAGATAGCCATGTGTATCCTATGAGTCAAGGAAGTTGAAAGAACATGAGAAAAATTATGCTACCCATGATTTAGAGCTTGCAGCCATAGTGCACGTTTTGAAAATGTAGAGGCACTATTTAATGGGAAGAAAATTTGAGTGAAGGACATACCACTAGGGTTTGGAATATTTGTTTAAACTACCAACATTAAATGTCAGGCAAGCTAGGTGGCTGGAAATTTTGTGTGAATTTGATTATGAGATCAAACACATAAAAGGTAAGGAAAATAAAGTGACTGATGTATTTAGCAGAGAAGTACATTTTATGTGGCAACCATTAGTACCTGCCAATCACATTTGAGGCAGTTGATTGCTAATTGTATTGTTGAAGATGAAAAAGATAGATTACAACAACAAATTTTAGAAAAAAGGTATGAAGGTTACCATTTGGAAGATGACGGGATTCTTATTTAGAAAAACATAATTTATATTCCAAATGTGACAAATTTGAGAATAATTGTTTGGATGAAATCCATAAAATGCCATATTTCGATTACCAAGGATACCAGAAAACAGTTGCTACAACAAGGAAGCAATAGTTTTTGCTAGAAACAAAAAGACATTGATGAGTACATTTCTAAGTGTATGAAATATCACCAAGTGAAGGTTGAGCATCAACACCCAACATGTTTATTGCATCCTTTGCCTATTTTGGAATGGAAATGGGAAGTGATTTCCATGGATTTTATTACAGGTTTACCAATGACTGTTAGGTAGCATGATTCCATCATGGTTGTGGTGGATAAATTGTCAGAGGAAACACAATTCATATTGGTTAAATCCACATACAAAACAAATGCCATTGCAAGGATTTTCTTGAAGGGAATTTTAGATTGCATGGATTCCCTAAGGCAATAATTTTAAGCAGGGTTTCCAAGTTCATTTCAAATTTATGGAAAATCCTTTCTGTAGATTTGGGTACACAGTTGAACTTTAGTACTACCTATCATCCCCAAACGGATGGGAAAACATAAAGAGTAAATCAGGTTCTTGAGGACATGCTACGCATGTATGTGATGGACAAACCATTCAAGTGGGAAGGGTATCTACATTTGGTAGATTATGCATATAACAATGGGAAACAAGCATCATTGGGCATGAGTCCATTTGAGGCCTTGTATGGCAGAAAGTGCAGAACAACAATTACTTGGAATAATCCAGTTAATAGTATTGTACTTGGGCCATAATTGCTTAAGGAAATGGAACAAGAGGTTTCAAAAATTAGGCAGAATTTGAAGGCAACTCATGATAGATAGAAAAATTATGCAGATAAGAATAGAGTGGATAGGGAGTTCCATGTTGGGGATCATGTTTATCTTAGAGTTAGGCCAAGGAAGATTTCCTTGAAGTTTAGAAGTTGTTCTAAGTTGTCACCAAGATATTATGGGCCATTTGAAGTGCTTGAGAATAGGGCCAGTTGCATATAGAATTGGATTCTCTGCGAACACTAGAGATCATAATGTTTTTCATGTTTATTTGCTTAATAAATATGTACATGATCCTAACCATGTGATTCATTGGGATGTGATCTAGGTGGAACCTAAGGGAAAGTTCCAAACTGAGCCACTATGCATCCTAGACAAGAAGGTAACATTGCTCCGGAATTGAGCCATCAGACAGGTAAAGGTTCAATGGAAGCACTTCGGTCTCTATGATGCTACATGGGAGTTGGAGGTTTCCATGAGTGTGGCATGTCCATTTTTGTTCTAATTTTGATCAAACATCGAGGACGATTTTATTATGAGGGGGAGGGATTATAATACCCCCGATTTTGACTTGGAATGTCTTTAACCACGATTTTGTAAATGATGTAAATATGCTAGTATGGATTCCTAGTGCGAAGCTCAAGGCCAAGGACGGACTAGAAAATGCCTAGGCATGTATGATGTAAATATTTTTATTTGGACTAGGTGTTTGGCTTATCATGCCAATTCGAAATATATGTAAATAATATGTGCATAAATAATAAAATGGTCCAAGAATGGTTGTGTAAAGAGCACCAAAGGGACTACGATTCCACCAGAGGGGAAGAGGAAAGCGGTCCTATGGAAAACTAATCCTTTGTTTTCAAGTGTCAACCTTAGAAATCACCCAAATTCTTTCATGTGCCTTGAATAAGCCAAATATCTCATTTTTTATTATTTTCCAATTATTGAATGCATGTGTGAAGTTGGTGGGAAAAGTCACTTCAAGTGGTTATTGAAGAATGGGTTTAACTACACTTTTGGAAAGTTATGTCACAAGTTAGAATTCATTTTTCAATGGTCAGGAGTCCTTTCTTCTAATGTCAGAAGTAATGTCAGTTGTCTTTTCATCATTTTCTTGTATCCCTTGGAGTCAACCCTCGTTCTCTCATTCTTTCATGCAGATCTACCTTAGACAAAGCTCTTCATTATCGTTCATAACCTTTAGCAAATATGTATAACCCAAAAATTCGAATTTGGAGCTAGGACAATAGATTTGGAAGGGAAAATTGATGGTTGTAGGTGAGCAGAGAGGTTGGGCAAGATAGGAACCCTTACCCCTTGAATTTTTCTACTGTTGCATGCTTAAGAAGCCACAAATTGAGGTTGCAGGTAGTTCTCCAACATCATTTAGCAGGTTGGTATTCTTCTATGCGTACACACGAAGCACTTAGCAAGAGGGATCACCCAAGAGAAGGGGATGCCTGAGCCAAGAGGGTGTTGTGTAGGGTATGTATTGTGGAAACCAAAGTTGTGAGGGCTGAGTGAGATCCCTGTAGAGCTTTGTATGAGCATTTGGCTAAGCATAGAGGGCATATTGGGTTCTGAGTTGAGAGAGAGAAGCACGTAGTTGTTTCCTCGAAGTGAACGTAATTTATGAACCCATAGTGAATCAAATAAGCCACAAATAATTGATAATTGATATATTAGATGATGATGTTTACAATAAGAGAAAAAGACCTTTTATAGGCCAAAACACATTGTTTCAATGGAATGGTATGACCCTACGTAATATTACATTTAATATTTAAAATAATTGTTCTTAAATACTTAGATACATAACACTGTCGTCGTCTTTTAGAACGATGTGCCCTTGAAGTAAGGGTAAAGATGGGTATTGTTGACGAAATTGTTCTGTCTCCCATGATGTGTCTTCATCTGGAAAAAATTTCCACCTAATGAGATATTCCTTGAGTGTTCGATAACGAAGTCTTATTTATTGGGTTGCAATGATCACCTATGGTTCCAAAATGACCCTTCCTTCGTCATCTAACATAGGAAGTACTGTTTGCACCGTTTGATGTTGTCCCAACATTTTTTTGAGACATGATACATGAAAGACATTGTGGATATGAATTTTATCAAGTAAGTGTAATTCATACGCAACTTGACTCATCTTCTTGGTGATCTAGTATGGTCCATAAAATTTTGGGGCCAACTTGTTTTTCCTCCTTGTTTAAGAGATATATGCTTATAGGGTTGGAGTCTTACAAACACCCAGTCTACTATTTCAAATTCTCTCTCTGTTCTGCGTTGACTTGCTTGTTTCTTCATACAATTTTATGTCGTGACTAGGTTATCTTTGAGTAATTCAACTATTTTTTGAGTTTCCTCTAGTTGGTTCCTTACTTCTAGAACATTAGTGTCGTTTAGAACCAACTCTTTCTAGTTGGGAGGTTCATATGCATATAAGGCTTAGAAGGGGGTCATTTTTGTGGAGGTGTGGTATGTTGAATTGTACCACCATTCGACTAGATGTAACCATTGGGACCAGTGGTTTTGCTTATATGTTACGAAACAACGTAGATAGGATTCTAAGCATTTATTTACAACTTCAGTATGGCCATCAGTGTGGGGGTGATAAGTTTAGCTCATATTGAGTGATGTGCCCACTTGTTTGAAAAAATCCCTCCAAAATTTTCGATTAAATTTCGCATCTTTGTCGCTAACAATGACCTTTGGGAAGCCATGTAATTTGTAGATATTCTTGCAAAATACATTTGCAATTTGTTTTGTCATGTCTGTCTTTTTATTGCCATGAAGTGTGCAAATTTGGTTAATCGGTCAACCACTATAAAGATTTTTCCCTTTCCTTCTCACAAAGGTAACCCATTGATGAAGTCCATTGATATCTCTTCCCATTTCTGGTTTGGAATGCATAGGGGCGGAGTAACATTGGGGTTAAAATATCACTTTTGTTCCTTTGACATTTGTCGCATTCTGCCACATATTGTTGGATATCTTTTTGCATTCCCTTCCAGAAAAAGACCTTCTTGCACTATAGTAAGATTTGAATAATCCTATGTGTCCTACAACGGGTGAATAATGGGATTCATTCATTACTTTTGCCTTGAATTTTGAGTTTGAGTTTAAATAAATCCTCCCTTTATACCAAAGGATGTTGTTTTTCATTCAAACTTGGAGTCATGATTGGGATTGTTAATTATAGTGCTTGTCCCTGGGTCCTTGGCATATTCGCTTCGTATATCATCTAGCCATTATGGAATTGTGACTGAAATGGAGTAAGAGGTCATATCCTCATCTTTCCTGGAGAGGGCATCTGCGACTACATTTTCCTTCCCCATTTTGTGTATTATTTCCATGTTGAAAGCAACGATTTTTTCTATCCATTTTTGTTGTTCTGTGGACAATGTTTTCTATTGAAGTAGGTATTGAAGACTATTATGGTCTGTGTAGATCATGGATTTGCTTCCTAGGAGGTATTTTCACCACTTTTCTAATGCCAACATAATGGCCAACATATCCTTATCGTATGTAGACTTCAATTGTTCTCACTTATTTAATTTTATGCTCTCAAAGGCGATCAAGTGTAAAATCTTACATTAGTACTGCTCCCAACCCTTAACATGAAGCGTCACATTCTATTAAAAATGGTTTGGAAAAGTCTGGGGTAGCTAGTACAGGTGTGGAGGACATAATTCTTTTCAAAGCTTCAAAACACTTATTTACTTCTTCACTCCACTGGAATGCATTCTTTTATAGAAGGTTGGTTAAGGGTGCGGTTATGTGCGTATAATTTCAGATGAATCTTATGTAGTATCCTGTTAGCTCAAGGAATCCCTTAAATTGGAGATGTTAGTGGGTTTGGGCCATTTTGTGATTGATTTGATTTTTTTTGGATCCACCTTTACTCCTTCTTTAGATATTGCATGACCAAGATAGTTCACTTCTTCCTTACCAAACGTGCATTTGGACATCTTGGCGTAGAACTGATTTGCTTTTAAAATAGAGTGTACTTGTTCCAGATGTACGAGATGGTCCTTCCATGACTTACTGTATATGAGGGTGTCATCGAAAAAAACTAGTACAAACTTCCTTAGTAATGGCTGAAATAAGTTATTCATGGTTGCTTGAAATGTTGTTGGAGTGTTAGTTAGCCCAAAAGGAATTACCTTAAACTCATAATGTCCTTCATGGGTTTGGAAAGCTGTTTTTACCACATCCTCTAGCCTTACTCTAATTTGATAATATCCCGATCTCAAATCTAGTTTCGAGAAGTACCTTGTTCCATGAAGCTCGTCCAACATTTCATCAATGAAGGGAATGGGGAATTTGTCTTTAATAGTTATCTTGTTTAGTCCTTTGTAGTTGATGCATAGCCTAAACGACCCATCCTTCTTTCGTAACAGTACTACTGGTGCAACAAAAGGACTCCGACTTTATGGAATCACTCCACACCTCAACAAAGCATGGATTAATCTTTTAATCTATGTCTTATCATGGTGTGGATACCTATAGGGCTTAACATTGATGGGGCTTGATCCATACTTGATTTTGATGACATGCTCGATCTTCCTTTTTGTTGGTAACTCCATTGGAGATCTTTGGATACCTTTTTGTACTTTTGGATTAGTCCTTGGATCTCTGGTTGACCTGGTTTAAGCCCTTCTGAAGTTAATAATTCCATCTCTTGGAATTGCACAACATATGTTGGTGCTCCCTTTTGAATTAGCTTCTCCATTTTGTGGGATGACACAATTTGTGTGTGAGGGGTTTGGAACACATGCAACTTGTATTTTTATCCTTGCCACCTAAAATTTATAAAGTGTTCTCCGTGGTTGACTGAGTAGGTACCTAGTGTTTGCAGCCACTGAACTCCTAATACTGCATTAACTTCTCCTAAGGGTACTGCATAAAATTCAGACTCAAGGTTATAGTTTTGAAATTGCAACTTAACCTTGTGGCTTTTTTCCCACTTTTCGATCTTTTTTCCATCTATGACCATTACCTTCATGTTAGGTGTTGGATATATGAAAAGGTTAAGCCTCTTTGCAACACTTACGTCAATGAAATTATGGGTACTTCCTGTGTCGAATAGGACGACAACATTGTTATTTTTTATATGCCCTTTAAGTTTTAATGTATGTGGTTGGTGTATTCCGGTTATGGTTGCAATTGATATCTTTGGTGTTTCTTCATCTTCCGAATCTAACAGAGGATTTTGGATGTCACATGTTTCTTCTATGTCGAATTCCTCATTGTCTGACTTGCCTTCCTCTTCTACTTCACATTGATATAGGTTATTGGTGGTCTCTTTTTTCAAACATATATGTCTTGGGTCCCACTTCTCTCCGCAATATTTACACTTTCCTTCTTTCATTCATTGGGATTCTAAAGTGGGTTTTTTGTCACTTCTTAAATGTGGTGGCTGGTTTTTGGTGTCGATTTTGGTATCTTGGACGAGCTTTTGATCTTTATCATGGTTTTTTTTCCAAGTATTTTTTATTTATTTTTTCCTCAATGATTTTTACCATGTGTCTCACCTTGTCCAGGGTTGAGACATTTAGTAGCTCTAGTTCGTCCTTGATATATGGTTTTAGCATGTACACATAAGTTTGTAGATGTTGATTGTCTGTGAGTTCCGACACACTTGTCACTAGGGGTTCCCACTCATCGGTGTATTCATCGACGTCACTTTCTGCTGCAATCTGGTGATTCTTGCAAAGAAGTCTTTTTCCTTTAAGTCTTCAAACATTTTAAATAAGTTGTGTTTGAACGTGTTTCAATTGAACGTAGTTTCCCGTGTTGGAACCTTCCACCACATATACCAGTTGTATGCTCGACCTTCTAGTTGCATCGAGGCATACTTTATCATTTCTTCACTGGATATGATATTGTGTATGGAGAAAAATTCTTATGCCTTGTTGATCCACACCATGCTCTGTTTTGTTTCGCCATCAAATTTTGGAAATTCTAAATTGGGCTTCATTTGATATCTGCCTATTGGTGGCCTTCGAGAAAGAACGGTTGTTCAGGATTGGGCAATGATCGTAATCAGTCTCTTCTTGTAGGATTTCCCCTTTAGGTGGGATTGTCTCATGATGTTTTGTATTTGTTGAGCTTGAGGATGGTTTCTCTTTCCCTGACACATTGCCAGATTTTGTGATGTCTTTTTCATCTAAAAACCGCACGATTTTGCTTAATTCACCTAATGTTATCTCTCTTCTTACTCCCTCCATCTCCCATGATACATCTTCGTTGACTTCCTTTTTTATGGTGTCTGGTTTTTCTTCTTTGCCTTTGTGTAGCTCTGCTTTGATTTGGTCGAGCCTTGAGTGTAAACCTTCGAGATCTTTAGAATAATGGACTTGGTTTTTCTCCAAAATCTCCATTCGATCCTTAATTTCCTTCATCTCTCACATATTTCTTGTGCAGGGAGGAATTTTGTGATTTAACGGTGAAAAATCAATATATATATATATATATATATATATATATATATATAAACTTGGAGAACTTTTTAATAAAATTAATTATATAATAATAATAATATTATTATTATTATGAAAGTTTTTTTTTTTAATTTTGAATTTGTAATGTGTATAGGTTGATGGGAATTGCGGGCGCGAGGATGGATACGATGGCAGCGCGTAGGAGCGGGAAGGGAAGGCATGAGGGGAGGGCGTGAGGGTGGCTGGAGGGAGTGGAGGGTTGTACGCCAACTGCAGAGGTGGATGTGAGGGGGGTCAGGGAGGGCACGCAGCAGAAGGGTGCGCGCAGGAGATAGGGTTACAAGGGCGCGCAGCAGGAGAGCATGGGAGGGAGGTGTGGTCATGGATGGAGAGGAAGAAGGTGGATGAGGACGGAATGGAGAATAGGTGGGCGAGGTATGGTGCAACGGTTTGAGTGTGTGAGGGATATGAAGGGATGAAGGGGATGGAGGAGCAACGATTGGGCGCGAACAAAGGTGAGGGAAGATGATGGGTGGTAGGAGTGTAGTGGATGAAGTGGGGTAACAGAACGAGAAGAGTGAAGAAAGGAGGAGGTAAGAGGTGGGGAGGAGATGAATGGAGTTGCGAAAGGTGCCAATGAGTGGCACGACTCTGATACCACTTGAAGTGAACATAATTTTTGAATCCACAATGAATCGAATAAGCCACATATAATTGATAATTGATCTATTAAATGATAATGTTTACAATAAGAGAAAAAGACCTTTTATAGTCCTAAACACATCGTTTCAATGGAATCATGTAACCCTACTCAATATTACATTTAATATTTAAAATAATTGTTCTTAAATACTTAGATACATAACATTCCTTCACCTTGGTGGCCTCATAGCCTAGCTTGGGGGTGGCATCTTAGTAGAAAGAGTATATGCTAGAAAGAGTGTCTACGATTGGTTGGAAATTCGCTCCCACATGTTAAATTCAATGGAGCATAAGATCATCAAACATGCAGAATTCAAATGGAGAATAGAAGGTTGCATAAGAGAGAGAATAATTTAGCATAGACTCGTCAATTACTTATGGCAAAATTGTACACACATAGAGACAAATTTGAATAATATGATTATAATCATAAATAAATAATTAATATGTAATACAATGGTTATACATATAGGATAATTAAAATACCTTAGATATGATTCGAATATACCAACTCGTACCGACTCTAGAGCTAACTCACCATGGGAAAATCACAAGTGGAGCTCACTAATGCAACTCCGGATAACTAACTTAGTCTACAATCAATTAAGTGAGGAGGGCAGGTGAACAAAGGCACCCACACTCCCTTAAATCATGCAAATTGGCGCTAGGCTAACTGGTTGTGATATAATTGTTGGTAACTTTAGCATAACTGAACATAATTGATTACGTACCAAGGTCAACTACTAGAGACTGTTGGTGGCACTCATAGTGGTTTCTAAATTATAGGGATTGGTCACTGGGGCACCTAAACTCATGCAATAAGGTGCAGTAAGTGGCAGATGTCCCCTAGGTGTGTCCCCCATGCACTAGTGGAGTGATGAAGACCTCCTAAGTTAGGAAAATATACAATTAGACTATGCGGTCTAAGGGAGGATTAATAATAATCCCAACACCCCCCCTTAATCCTGACCTTGGACAATATGGACCCTGGCAACTAAGACCAAAGGTCACCCATACAATCTAAATGCAAAAATAATAACTGCTTAATAAAACCGAGGAAATGGGGAAAACCTCATTGGAACCCCCCCACCTCAAAATAAGCAGGAGAATCAGGATCAAGCTTTCATATCAAGAGATAATTTCTTCTTGAATAAAAAACTTGTGAAAATATTTCTGCAACCCACATCTCTGTGGTGCAGTGAAGTAGTGTGATGGTCCTTGTGTGCACTAGTATCCCGGGACTATGCATGTGAAATTACTATCCATCTTCTTCCAATCCGATGATAGATAGGAGAAGGAATGTTTCCTTTGTCTCTTCTTTATGGAGGAAGAGGGTCATGATCCAATTTGTTCTTCAATGAGCAGAATTGTTGACCAGTCCTTACCATCATGTAACATCTCTCTAGGATCTTGTTGCACCTCTTTGAAGAAAGTGAATTTGCTTAACATAGTGCAAGGTTATCTTTTTGAAACTGGGACCTTGTTCTCCTCATGTCAGATGGCTCTCCAGTCATGTTCCCAGCTGCCTCAATAACCTTTTGTGCCCATTTAGGCCTAGGATTGGGAGTAGGGACTGGATCTAGATATGGATGCATTAGAGGAAATTTCAACTCAAAATGGGCCTCTTAAAATGAACTAATAAAATAATAGTTAAAATAATAAAATAATATTTATTAATTTTGGAGGAAGAAAAGAAAAAAACTACTTGTTTGTTTGTATTTTTGACATATCTCCCTGTGTTTTTACTCAAATTTCGATCGGGAGAGGTCGTTGGATGCGGAATTAAATTTCGCATCCAACGAGTACCCACTAGGCATCATTCCATTTTTTCAGGTAGTTCTTGTTTTTGGGGCAGTGGGGTCCGTTAAAAGTATGCCGAGTGGGCACTTGTTGGATGCAGAATTTAATTCTGCATCCAACGAGCTCTCCTGATCGAAATTTGAGTAAAAACACAGGGAGATATGTCAAAAATACAAACAAAAAAAGTAGTTTTTTTTATGATACCTATCCCCAAATTTATATTAAAAAAGTGTTTCAGACCTATACGGTATTTCAAATTTAAAGCAATTTCATTGGCTAACACATGATGACATGGAATTTGAATAAAAGTTAAAAGGCCCATTTTGAGTTGAAATTTCCTCTAATGACTGTGAACTTCATCTTCATCATAAACCGATTCAACTGGGTCCTCTGCTTATGATTTTGAATATGAAACACTAATGGAAACATTATCATATGCAAAAGGTGTAGGTAGAATGGTGTTACCTCCCCTTTCAAATGGCAGCTGAGATTGTACTGGATCTGAGTATGGCAAAAAGAGTGAGAATTCATATGCCTTGGAGGCATGGTTTGCAACACCTTTCGCTACAATGTTCCCATTTGAGATATTTGAGATCGAGTTAGGACCAAATACCACTCTCTTTGGTGGGCCAGTATGTGTCATTTGGTATACATATAACAAATTTGTAGGTAAAGAGGGCACATAGAGTACATCTTTGAACACACCATGTCTTAACTTGATTGAACCCTTTCCTTCAACTCAAATTTGAGTGTCATCACCCATGTGAATACTCAGACCATTAGTAAATTGTAATGAAGAGAATGATTCTCTAGATGCAACAATATGATTGGAGGTTCCTGAATCAATGAGGAAGGCATGTGGTTTTGAACAACTAGCCTTCAGTGCATGGCATCTCTCATCACGATCTTCAATCTTTTCTCTAGAGTCAGTCTTCCTTGCACCTTCAGGGAGTGCAATGTTGTGCTGCTCAAGGAGTTTTTCCATCTAATCAATGGTATTCTTCACACAATACTTATCTACATGGTTTCCTTTCTTACAGTAAGAGCACTTGCCTTTGTCAGACCTTTGATGTTTTTCCTTCCTAGATCTTGAGGCTTCATATGATGGATCAAACTCATTTTTAGGTTCAAATTCAATGTTTATTTTCTCTTTACCTTTCTGATTCCTTCTTGCTTGTGCATTCCTTGTCTCACCTTGTAAGAGAGTTTGATTTGTAGAGGCTATGAGAGCTCCCACCTGTATCAACTTGTCTTGTTCTTGGATTAGAGACTCTGTGAAGGCATTAAGGGATGGAATTCGCCAATTAGGAGTAGATAGTCTCCCATAGTGAAAGGTAGATACAAACACCGAGAATTCCGAGCCAAGTTTGCTTAGTATGGAGAGAACCAATTGCTCATCTTTCTTCTCAATCCCACATTTCTTGCATTGCATGACCAGTGATTTGAATTTTGAGAAAAAATGTTGTATAGTTTCGAAGTTACTAGGATGTAGTGTTATCAAGTCATTCTCTAGGATATGGCCCCTCAACTCATCCTGTTTTCCAAACAAGGATTCAAGATTATCCCATACTTCTTTTGAAGTCTTGAGTCCATCAGGATGGAACAACAACTCCCCAGAGATGTGGATGCACATGTAGCCAAAAGCTTCATCAATCCTACCCAGATGCTTCAATTGTTCAATATACAGCTGGGTTTTGACTGCTCTACCCATGGTCATCCTGTCAAAACCCCAAAATTTCAGGAAATTTAAAAACTTTTAAATAGCATAATTGTATGTTAACACAATCGTCAAATACTGTTTAGTTAATGCTATTTAATTTGTAACTGTAAGATCATTACTTGGTTGGAATGTTAGTTGAGTTTATCTTTCTTCAGTTTTCTAAAAATGTCCTCTGTTTGCAACAGCATGTGGATAAACTACGTTAGACTGGGCTTACTTAGCTGTAAAGCTAACGCACACAGTTTTCCTTTATCTTACAGATTGACAAGTAAAGTTTTTGGGATTGCTGCTAACATATCATTCTAGAGTAAAATAAATCATATGCTGTTTCAAGTGCTTTCAGTAGAGAACTAAATGCATGTTAAACGGACTATTCAGCTTCTACAGGTATAGCCTCCTCATTTCATTTTTGATATAAAGCAAAATATGATGAGAAAGTTTTAAAGACACTAGAGATAAGAATTGTCATTTCCCGATATATCTATGAACTCTTCAGTTGAAAAGGTATTCAGAGATAACGATAGCAGTTTATGTATATTTTCTTTTCCAATACTGCCTATAAAAATTATTGAAATTACTAGTACTAGTAACAGCTATAAGAGTAAAGTTCATTAGCGAAATTCATAGGTTGACAAGAGGCCGTTACAGTTTTTAAATGTCGCCCCTTTTATTTGAATGGTTATTATCACCAGTTCCAATCATGTAAATCAACAGAGTTCTTGAATAATTACGGACAAGGACATTTATAAAGATATAATTCATGATACGAATTATTTCCCATGTCGCACATGGTCATCCCTTGAGAAAATAACTCATAAATAATAATACTTGACCAGTAAAAACATGGGCTAGACTCCTTGTTAACGTTATTACGTTATGGCAATTGGTCGTAATGTATATACTGTTTAATTTATGCGACTATAATTCTACCATTAGTTTTCATTAGACTTGTAATTTAAGTTCATTGATTATACCCTAATCAAATGAACTAGCCTCAAATGAGGTCTCCCAAAGTAACTTCTACTCACCAATTACTGAACTAAACTTAACAAAAACAAAACGTTTTTGTAGTTCATAGTTTTATTATGAGGATCAAAATTATTGGTTTTAACGTTACAAAGCCATTACTCCAAGGTTAGAATGCTTTGTTGAATGTAATAATATACTACACGATGGTTAATATATCATAAGATATGGTTAAACATATTTCAATGTAATATTTGTTTTCATATAAGATTATTAACGTTGTGTTGTTTGACCTTATGCAGGTCAAGGTTAATGGGTAATGATATAACGCCATCAACAATATGATTATGTTGGCAACAGCGATGATATGAAACATTCCCGAAATGATTTTGTTGGCAATCACAAGGATACGTAACATTAGGGCTCGACCCACTTATTGTCAAAAATTTAAGGGATAACGTGGCTGGCTCCTCGCCATGCATTGGCCATATAAGTTGACTTGCCTCCCAAAACGCTTCAGTTCTTCTCGCCTGCGGGCTTTGAGTCTTGCACTGTCCAAACCCTAGGGGTTTTTATTTGCTGGCCGATTTGTTTGGAGATAGCCTGGTGTGTAACCGCCTTCGTTGTGCTCCTGCGTGGGCAGTGTTGGGTTACTCCTTCATGGTTGTATTGCATTCTCCTTCGTGGCTGCGTTGTATTGCTCCCTTGTGGCTGTTATTACACTGCTCCTTCGTAGCAGCGTTGTATTGTTCCTTTGCGGGCTGTTATTGCACTGCTCTTCGTGGCTGTTCTGTGAAGCTCCTTCGTGGGCTGTGTTACATTGCCCTTCGTGGTTGTTCTGTGAAGCTCTTTCGTGGCTGCGTGATTTCCTTGCAGGCTGTACTGTAATGTTAATTTGTGGGCTCAGTCGAGGGCTGTTCGATTCTCCCGGTGACAAAAGGGTTTCAGCACTCACGTTTCATTCTGCTTACTGCTGGAATCTTTGCAGGTAAGCGATTTCAATATACAATGTGTATTTTATTTTAAATACTGTTGTTATGTATCTGTTAGGGTTATAAATTGAAATCCATTCGTTGTTGGCAGGTTTTCCCTCCAATAGTATCTGTCCTTCGATGGCAGACTTACCCTTCGAGATAGTTGCTGCTGTGCACAGAAGACAAGGCTCGGCGCTTCCTGGTAAGCCCGGTCCTTCGATGTCCGTCTCCATGCTGTTTGTTAACAGGGTGCATAATCTTGGTTTCTCTGCTCTTCGTTTAG
>LPNX010344545.1:3069-83805 GCA_001517045.1 Pseudotsuga menziesii | reverse complement strand
TCGCTTTCAATTTTAAATAATTAACCAATTACGACAAATTATTAAATGATTGATAAGACATTATTAAATGAATGAGTAATTTTAGCGCCGTCGCTTAAGCGACGGTTAGGAGGATATCCGTCGCTTAAGCGACGCTTGCAATCCTATCCGTCGCTTAAGCGACGCTTATAAAGCCTAGCCGTCGCTTAAGCGACGCTTATCACCACCATTTCAAAATTTTTTTTTATCTTCCTGATTTTTGGCACTGTTAAAATAAAAAATCCACGCGTCGTCGGAAAAAACCGTCGGATTTTGGATCGAAATGTAGTAGTGTTATGTAGGGTCCCATCAGGGATATGTTTCTTGTTAAACTCAGACTGAAGGGTATGGGACTGTTTTAAATAGTTACAATAACAATGGGGGTTTGAGATTTAGTTTGTACAGAATTAGGAGGAGGTTTAGGAAGCATATTTATGACTATCCTAAATAGAGAACACCCAAAAAATGGAGGAATGTTGGGTGTTTTTAGAGGAGGGCCAAGAAATTAAGGATGAGGTCTGGATAAAGGTCCAAGTCTAGATAGCGAAAGTGGAAGGCCTCAAGTCTGAATGAGACTTTTATTTCTCTGATCTGGACTATTGGCGATCCTTTCTCGTAGGCTAAGGTATGGACAAGGACAAAGAAAAGAGTCCAAGGGATTTTAGTTTATGAATTAGTAACTAGGGCTTAGTATCTAGGTTATTCAGGGCTGTTAGGAAATAAATGTTTCCTTGACATGCCTAAGGGTAGGACAAAGGATAGGGTTTATTTTTGGGAACTAGGGTTGTGTAAGGGTCTGTCCTAAGGTTTGTAGCTAGGCTACAGGTTAAGCAGTCACTTAGGGTAGGCTAGGGAGTAGTATAGGGAAGAGGGTCGAGACTATTGGGTGAATTAGGTTATAGTTTAAGTTTGTATCAAGAATCTATGGGATATATAATATCCCCAATAAATAGGTCACAAGAAACAACAAAAGTCCTTAGGAAAAGTGTATGCATACCTTGATTGTATAGTGTATCCCTATCTGGCGAATCCATATTAATAGATATTATGATCAATCAAATTAAAGCACCTTTTGTGCCCTTGAAAGGAAATTTACCCGTCATAAGGAATTTCCTGGAAAGATCAGTTGTATTGCCAGCTAGTGCACATCTCCATAAAGTGTATCCGACAATGTGATTAATTTCAGAAGATATGGACTTTCTGAAAATACAAAGTTACCCACAAAGACAGGTCTTAGGAAAACTGAAAGTATCCTTTTGAAGCTCTCATCCTACCATGCATGCATCAAATATTGCTTGTCATATGCAAGCAAATTAAACTTGCTGAACTAAAAAAACTTGTCCACTCTTTATTGTTATGAGTATGAACTGATATTTAAGAAAAACTGATCGGAAGATCACAAGAAAGAATCCTGTTCATTCTTTAGTGTTGAGAATGAAGATATGTGAATATGTGCTAAATTTGGCTAAAGCACTCATGGACAGTAGATGCTAAATCACCTGCTAATTTTTCTACAAACTGTCAATGCTGAATGTTGACTTTTGATTAGAAGTTCATCCAATAATATATCCATGAACCATCGACATTGAATCAATGGAGATGAACTTTTTGAGAAGATCATCCTGAGTGGTAACAGGGCCAAAGGACCAAAACAAATAATATTTCACTTAAATAATCCACGCATGACCCCCTGACATGACCTATTCTCACGGCTAACTACTAGCATCCTTACATTTTGATTTTGATCTTATTAAACTTTCAACCAGGCACTCTGTACTTATAGATTGCAAGTGAACTGAGCTAACTTGTTATGTTTGTTGATTACAAGACAAATAAATTGTTATCCTCCTAGCTCTAATATGTCTGCTTGTTCTTTTGGATTTCATTTGACAAAACTACGATGAAATCAATAGATGGATTTTTCCAGTTTTCACTTGGGATGACAATTGGTTGGAGCAGACCTGAAAAATACAGTTTGGTGCTTCTTTTGTGGTCATGTGTTTGAAACATTGGCATACTGCTGAGATTCCTTTCTTGTTCCATTTTGACAGTTGATTACTCAGATCTTATTCCTTGTATAACATGCGTGCTTGGCTATGGGAAGTATAAGGCATTCCTGCATTTTCTTCTAGTAAACGCTGAGCTCAAAACTGAGAAAACTAAGTGTTCATTCATAATTGGAGAGATATTTTATTGATACTGAATGCTGGTAATTATCTTGAAAGCTCATTTGTAATTGTTTTACTCAACCTGCACATCAGCCCTAATCTTTTAGGCCCTACAGAAAGTTGAACTTCTTCAAGGCAAGGTGTTGGCAACTATATTCTGCTTTCCCTTCTTACACCAACTACAAAATTGGAAATATGAACCATGATCAGATATGGATGTTTATTCTTTTTTACTACAGAAAGTTTCACATTGATGGCCACTTTCATATTTTCATTGATGTATTTCTTCCTGGGTTGTACTCTTTTAATTTCCAATTTTATATACTGAACTAGCCATGTCTTGTTTGTGTATCTATTACAGATTGGAGAAATGAAGAAGTTAGTTGATGAAGGGAAAATAAAATACATTGGACTTTCTGAGGCTTCTATATGAACAATTCAAAGAGCTCATGCTGTTCATCCTATAACAACAGTTCAATTAGAGTGGTCCTTGTGGACTAGGGATGTAGAGGATGAGATTATTCCAACTTGTAGGTAGAGGTATTGGAGTTCATATTTACCATGTGGCCACTTTCCTAAAAGTATTAATTTCAAATTTGAAATTGAAACTTTCGTTACAGGGAGCTCGGTATTGGAATTGTGCCATATAGCCCTTTAGGGAGGGGTTTCTTTTCTGCTGGAGCAAAGTTGGTTGATAACTTGCCAGATCACGATTTCAGAAAGGTATTTGGGATCCATTTATTCTTTCTCATGGATTTTAGATTTATGAATATTTTTTGTATTTTGATAGATGCTTGATTATTTACACAAGCTATCTAAGTTTCTACTATTTTTCATGTTATATGACAGATATTGTTTGAAATTAGTAATATTTAGACATTAATGGTTGTTGCAGGGGATCCCATGCTGCAAAGGAAAATAATTTAGTATGAGGATCCCAGCTGTTCAGGGCTCCTCTAATCCTGAAACAAGTTCATCTCATTCACTTTTGGTGTCTCCAACATTAAATATCCCTGCCTTGGTGGTGTAAGCCGCGACATCAGGGTTGAGTTCTGATCATGGAAAGCTATTGGTAAATAAGGGTGGGCAGTCATCAACGTTTATATCTAAAAAACATATTGATTCCAAACCCAATGCAATGAGTGGAACATATATAAAATTAAATTCACGTGTAAATATCGTTGGGGAAGCTTTCCATGGAAAGAATGCCAGTTTAGTTGATCCTACTATGAAATGTAGGAGTCATGAAGGTTTTAAAAGTCTATTGAAGAATTCATCCTCTGACACACACAAGGGTTCATCTAGGCTGGGCAGTGGGAACATTGAAATAGCAAGAAGTGAAAGAACAGATGCAGCTTCATTGTCATCTGGTTTTGTTTGTGTTGGACTTTCTAAAGATAGCTTTCCAATCTCTGTCCATCAAAGCAATAATTTTGTAGTTTGTAGATTGATATCTATCATAAATTTGTTTGAATATCATCATTGTCAAGCAATAACAACTTCTTAAAGGGTGCTAGCTCAATGGTAGAGCGCCTGCCTATAATTAGGCGGGAGGTTGGTGGTTCGATTCCTCCGTGCCCTATCATAAATTCGTGACTACAAAAATGACTAAATTGACATATATACGACTATTAGTAGCTAATTCCCGTATCTTGGTTGTATTTAGCTTAGTCATTAATATGTTAACAGCTAGTAGTTTATTTAGTCGTATATTTAGTCATTGATGGTTGCAATCAATGACTAAATTAGTGACTAAATCAGCAACTAAATCAATGACTAACTCAATGACTAAATCAATGAATAAATCCATGACTAAATCAATGACTAAATCATTTACTATCAATGACTAAAACAATGACTAAATCAATGACTAAATCATTGGCTATCAATGACTAAATCAATGACTATCAATGCCTAAAACATTGTCTATCAATGACTAAATCAATGACTAAATCAATGACTACTAATTCAAGGTATTAATGACTAGTGAAATGCGACTAACTATAAGATAGTGGAAATTTGCTACTATTAGTCACCGACTCAAAAATAGTCGTTTATAGCATGATTTTAGTCATTTTTTAGTCATTAATTTCTCATTTTCTACTAGTGGAAGAACATACTTTCTCTTCCTTTACCTGAGGACAGGTAAAATATTCAGTTTGGGGGAGATTGCAGATAAACAAGTAGCATCTGGTGCAACATACTGAAGGTAATTCGTGACATAATACACATAACCAATCATCCTCTGTTTACCATCCTATGAGTTCATTTTTGTAGGAAAATTATGTATGGCTTTAAAATGATATATATTGCACTTTCTCATCTCAATTTCCATTCCTTGAATTTAAAAATTTGTCCCTCCTCAATTCATTGGAAATTCGATGGGTCGCATTCTCTAACAACATGACAAAGTGCAGCAAAGAAGTGAAGTTTTAAGGTAGCTTGTACCAATGGAAGAACATACTATCTCTTACTTTACCTGAGGACAGGTAAAATATTCAGTTTGGGGGAGATTGCGGATAAATAAGTAGCATCTAGTGCAACATCCTGAAGGTAATTTGTGACATAATACACACAGCCAATAATCCTCTGTTTACCATCCTATGAGTTCAATTTTGCTGGGAAAATTATTTATGGCTTTAAAATGATATATATTGCACTTTCTCATCTCAATTTCCATTCCTTGAATTTAAAAATTTGGCCCTCCTCAATCCATTGGAAATTATCCAAAATGTTGGGAAAAATAATTGCTTATTAGAGCAATCAATTTACAACATAAATTATCAACCCATGGTAAGGTCTGTTATTTCAAGATCATCATGCAAAGTATATGCAAGCTATAATTTCCTTACTAGCATTGGTCATCTAATATGCATTTAAATTAAAGTCAATTATGAAACATAAAAGTAAATTGCATAAAGCAAAACCTAAAATTGATTCACATTGTACGGAAAAGAAAGATGAAAATCAATCTTCATGGTTGGAAGGGAGAACATGAGGAGTCTCCACTCAAGTAGCTTCTATGACCCCTTACCATCACGCGTTGATTGAACATTCTTGCATAAAACACACTTGCAGAAATAAACACACTCATACTTACAGAAAAGTAAATCCACTATGGTTGCAACCATGCTAATCTACGAATCTAACACACTTGCATAAATAAAGAGATTCGAATTAAAATTACTTCTACAGAAATAATTGAATCAAAGTAAAATACATCCTATTCTAAGCAATAAGAAGAATTTAGTCTAATTACAAATTATGAAAATGAACAAACTATAATCTACATTAACAAAAGAGAAATTAAAGAACTACAATCTAAATTACAAAAGAAATTGAGAGAAATATAATTCTAATTCCCTCACAAATTGGACTTGTTTCTCTAAGAGTCCTCCCTTTGCAATGGAGAAGGAGCTCTTATTTATACATAAATTTTACGTAACAAATAATAAATGAAGATCCAAAATATCCTCACCAAATTACTAATAATTTGGATCTCAAAATTAACTCAAATCTAATCAAAAGTCCTTTGCTAACATTCATGCTATTTAGGATGCCTTTGAAGTCAAATTCGAATTTAGAGATGTGAGTCATCATAACATGGTCAAAGCCCATCCTAAGTGACTCCTAATAGCATTTAACTTATTGGGTCCATCATATATGACATGGAGGTCTTCAAATCTTTGTAAATAAACCAAATATGCACTCTCATCCACCACCAACTTGCCCCTTTCATCTTTAAGTAATTTAACATCATAATTTGAGACATATATGAATAATAGAAATAATGAATTTATAAAAATACATCACCCCTAATGAATATGTTTCTACAAGGGGGTTTCATGGTGTAGTAGCAACAGTAACAGAAGGAGTAATGACTTAATTATCTCTCATATGAAAAATACCAAGTATGAACTGTTGAGTTTTAATGGTTATATCATATCTTAAAACATTTAGCATCATAATAGCATAACAATAAGCCAAAAGATCACTGAAAGATAGAAAAGCACAACCAGACAAAAAGAACACAAAGATTTCTCTTAGGAAAACCCTAATGGGAAAAACCCAGCAAAAGCTTCCTCAATATAGATGCCCCAAAAGATAAAAGGTAAAACCCAAAACTGATCCTCCTCCTTCTCTAGCTACAGCCCTTTCTCTCTCTCTCTTATGTGCTACACAAGTGAGTGTGTGTGCCTCAAATGAGGAGCGCCTCCCTCTATTTATATTCTTTCATTCACTTAATATTTGACTCACTTATGTAGGCTCGAGTAATCCTAACTTAGTTATGTAGGTTTGAGTAACCACAACTAGGGTACTAATGACCCGAATTAAAACGGAGGGGACTTCCTCATGACTTTTAGTAATTCTCTTGATAGGAACATCGAGGTACAAAGAACTACAAATGATTCTCCTGATAGGAGCATTGGGGACCACTAAAATATAATTAGAATATTCTTCGAAGTTAAAATAATTCAACACTCCCCCTTAACGAGAAGGGTATTCTACAAAAACAACAAAAACAACAGCAGTAGGAGAAAGACGGAATCATCAACATCATCAGGGTGATACATCTATAGATCATCAAAAGCTTTTTCATCATCTTCAACATATAGTCTTCATCTTCAATCTTTAGTAGTAGCAACACTTTCACCACTCGATCAACAACATCAACACTTTGACCTCTCTATCAGCAACAATATCATCATCATCATATTCTAAAATTTTGATTAATATCATCATCATAACACTAAAATTTCGATCAGAAACATCATCATCATCATATTCTGAACTTTCGATCAGCAACATCATCATCATAGTATGAACTTTTGATCAACAACATCATTATCATCACACTCTGATCTTTCGATCAGTAACATCATCATCATCACACTCTGATCTTTTGATCAGTGACATCATCATCATCACACTCTGATATTTAGATCAGTAACATGATCATCATCACACTGATCTTTAGATTAGTAAAATCATTATCATCAACAACAACCTGCAATCCACAGTATGAAGGCTAAATTCTAAGAATCACTTTAGTACCTAAGTCCAAGGATGATGCAATCCTACCACATTCTTGAGGACCAAAGTCATTGGATCCATTCTGAACAAAATTTCAAGGATGATACAATCCTACCACTTTCTCGAGGACCGGATCCTCAGGATACCTTTCTGAACCGAAGTTCAGGGATGATGAAATCCCACCACATTCTTGGATATTGAAGCCTTCGGATACATTCTGAACAAAATTTCAAGGATGATGCAATCCTAGCACATTCTCGGGGACTGAAGCCTTCAGATACCTTTCTGAACATAATTTCATCGATGATGCAATCCCACCACATTCTCAGGGACAAAAGCCTCCAGATACCTTTTTGAACTGAGGTTCAAGGATGACACAATCCCACCACATTCTCAGGGACCTAAGCCTCTAGATACCTTTCTAAACTAAAGTTCAGGGATGATACAATCCCACCACATTCTCAGGGACCAAAACCTCTGGATACATTCTGAACAGAAGTTCAAGGATGATACAATCCTACCACATTCTCGAGGACCGAAGTCACTGGTTCACTTCTGGACAAATGTCCCAGGATGATACAATCCCTTTTCATTCTCGAGGATGAACTCATAGAATCACTTCTGGACAAATGTACCGGGATGAGTCAATCCCTCTTCATTCTCCGGGATCAAAGTCACTGGATCTGTTTTAGACAAATGTATCAGGATGATACAATCCCTCTTCATTCTCGAGGACCAAAGTCATCGGATCACTTTAGGACAAATTTCGAGGGATGATACAATCCCACTACTACATCATTTCTCCCCCTTTCGAAGAAGGTCTTTTCAAACAACACCAAGCTTGTCTCGAAAGTGTTCAAACTTTACTGGAGACATAGGCTTCATCAACACATCATTGTTGAATCATCACCTTGTAACATCATCATCTGAACCATCATCATTTACATCTTCAGTATGTGAATACTAAACTATCATCATCTGTATCTCCAATATGTGAATTCTAAACTATCATCATCTGTATCTCCAGTATGTGAATACTAAAAGCATCATCATCTATATCTTCAGTATGGGAATACTGAAACATCATCATCTGTACCTTATCTCGTATGTAGAAATACCGGATTTCTATGTGCTTCGATGCAAAATTGGGTTCTCTGTCATCTTTATACAACTTTGGTTAGCACATAGAATCACTGTGGTATCCAATAAAACTGACATCACCTTTCGAAGCCATATGGCTTCACAACTAGCAGAGCAAGCTACTATGTGTTCTATTGCAGTCATGCTAAGAAAAATACTGTATTGTTTCTTGCTAAACCATGAAATCATAGCAGACCCCAGACAAAAGCATCCACCTGATGTGCTTTTCCCGTCTGAGACACTTCAAGCCCAATCCACATCTATATAGTGATACAATCTGTAATCACGGTTTCCATCATATTATAGACCAAAGTCTATAGTCCCTTTCATATATCTCTTCACATGTTTTGCAACTATCAGGTGAACATGTCTAGGTTGAACTAGATACTGATTCAAGGTGTTCACAACAAAACAAATGTCTCGTCTGGTATTTGTTAGATACATCCACGACCCAATAATATGTCTGTATTAAGTCACATCAACTAACTCTGATGCGTCATCATCTAATAACTTCAGGTTGGAATCCATGGATGTGGCCATGGCTTTACATTTCAACATATCAAATCTTTACAAAATTTCCACTGCATACTTTCCCTGATTGAGAAAGGTTCCTTCTGAGTTATGCCATACTTTCAGACTGAGGAAATAAAGAATCAATCCAATATCTCTTCATCTCGAATTATTCAGTTAGCTTATTATTGCAATATGTGATATGTTTCTCATTCCCTATCAGAAATAGGTCATACATATATAGTAATAGTATGATAGGTTCATCTTCTATAACCTTGAAGTAAAGGTTAGGATCAATTTTACTCTTGGTAAAGTCCAATCTCATCAAGAAACTGTCTATCCTTCCATACCAAGCTCTAGGAGCTTGCTTCAGAACGTACAGGGCCTTCTTCAACTTGCATACATGAGTATGTCTATATTCAACTTCAAATCCTTGTGGTTGTTCGATGTAAAACTCTTCCTCAATCATACGATTCAGGAAGGTTGTCTTTACATCCATATGGTGTAGATCCCACTTCATCATGGAAGTAGGTGCCATGATAGTTCTGATGGAAGTGTACCTTGCTTCCTGGAGCAAGTGTCTCTTCATAATCAATTCCCTATCTCTAAGAGAATCTTCTTGCCACAAATCTTTCCTTCCATCAGCAACATGTTTTGTCTTGCAAGTCCACTTGGAAGATACCATGCTCTTGCTTTCCGGTTTCGTTACTATATCCTAAACATCATTATGGTATTCTTCCATCATTCGGTTAGGTCATCAACATATCCTAGTCTTCTGCATTGAACCTTGAAGGTTTGAACCCACTTTACTCAGTAAATTATTGGTCTATCGGGAAGTTGTCCATCATGTCGTACCATGTCAAACTTACAAATCTTCTGTAGTCACTTCCCCTAAAGCAAAGCATCATATTTCCTCTTCATTCTGTACTGGAGTGACAGGTAGCATTCTCTGCTATTATGTATCTATCTTAGTTTACCAATATCCCTTTATCTTGAACTTTGTCAAAAATTTCCTCATGCACCCATCTGTGAGCTTATTGTCTTCTGTAGGTTTCCATATTCAATATTGTAGCAAAGGTTAAAATATTCATCACTCTAGGTGATATTTCAATCTCTTGGATGTGCTTTTCTATGGGTTCCTTCTGATCTCGTACAAAGCATATTCTATATAGGTGGTTCTTTGCTCGATATATACCTCTAATGGAGAAGTGTGTCTGGTCAATAGAGTATATCATGCCATATTCTATTCTTTCTAAGGAAAACCATGAACCTTTCTTTGTACACTTGTTCGTGTAAATTCATATGGAAGACACTATGGACTTCCCTTCAAGTCTCGAAACCATATCGTAGACATCATTCCCCATGATCAACTGTTACTCTTTCATCATAGTTTCTTTCATACCCGGAAAGGTTAGCATCAATGATGTCACCCAACTATGTTACAAAACTAGAGTGTGTCCGAGGCCTCTTGGAAGTCTCACCATACTTTTCTTCATCTTGATTTAGCTCTTGTACCCAAGAGTCTTCATCTTTCGAGGTGGATCTACTACTCTCTGAAGCTCTTTCACAGTGTCTCTAACTCTGGGAGCTTCAGATTCATGTTTATTGGAGTGAATATTGAATTGTCATCACTTGTTCTTCGGAACAAGTCTAATCCTTATTTTCTTGTAGGTGGTTGTACATGACCTTTCCTACAACTCAAATGCATCAGTTGCATGGTTAGAACCGTTTTATAGAACACATGCATAACGACAAATTATTATGCATCATGAAAATGTTTAGCCAGTAAAACATTCATCCATATCTCACAGAAGCTTTCTAGATTCCTTCCATCTCTATCATGACGTCANTCCAATATGTCAGCAAAGAGGTTTCATTCTAGATAAGTAGCAATGGATATTTGTATAGCACCATGAGCTACTTACCCATCACATGCATATTAGTAGTATAATGTAATTAATGAAAACATTCTATCATGCATAATACATCAACTGAATATAAAACAATATCATGAAATAACAATTGAATACTTATATTTTATTCCTTTCATGGGTAGACTCATTCTTGATCCTTGTGCTTCATCATCTTCTTCATTCATGACATCATCATTTCTTATCCAAATACTAAGATGGATAAGATGTTCTTCAAGAATTGAGTTCTTCATATTCCTCGTCACTTAAGGGATCTTCTTTGAATCATGAGTGCTTGATCTTCATTTTCTCCCATCTTCTCTTCTCTTATTATGAGTCGAGTTTCCTCTTGTGTAGGGATTTAGCCTCATTTCCCTTTGGAACTGGAACCTCTCCACTTATGTAGGTGTCCAATTCATTTTATTTAAGAACCAGTGAAATCCTATGATTCCATGCTTGGAAGTTTTTAGATTCACCAAGCTTGTCATCAAGCTAGGGTGCTAGGTCATTTTGAAATGAGAACCTCAAATGTAAATGGAAAAAGATTAGATCTTATCGGTTTGAGGTGTTCGTCCTAGTTCCAGATATGGTTGATCTAGGGTTTTTCAGAAAAACCATAATTTTCAAAACTTGGAATATTTCAAATCTGATTGGATAGAAATATGTGACTCCTGAAGGTGATCTAAGTAGCATATTCATTTTCCCAAAACTATGATCAAAATCGCAAAATATTTGATGCCCTATTTTTATTCAGTTTCTTCTACAGAATGCCTTATATTGTTTCTGCAGTATCTCCAAAATTACTACTCATCTATGTCTCAAATTTCTTACTAAGGTAGCCTCTTCTATTCTCTATCCAACACCATAGGTTTGAGCAGAATTGGTTTCACCAGTTGGGACTTATGCGTGTTTTACCAAGGTGACTTATTTAAGGATTGTTCCAAAGATCAAAATTGTACAAACTTCCACGTGTCACTAGTTCATCTTCGGGTTCTAAAATTTTTATCGCAGAAAGTAAATTTTGTTTCCTTTCTATAACATCTTGCGAAATTTCATTTGGACCTTTATAGCCCGAGATATAGAAATTATCCCTAGGTCACCTGTTTAAGGTTGAATCCTTGGAGAGGCTGAAATGCTAACTTTGAGGAATCATATATCCCAGAATATAGAGAATTTGAGGCTAAAATGTTTACAAAATGTACATTAGAAATATATATCTGGTCTGTGAAATTTTTAGCTCCTCAGAATTATTCAATCTTGAGATATAGCGAATATACCAAAACTACTAGTTTTAGTATTTTAGGGTTTTCAAGCATGAAACCATAATCTTCAATAGTTGTAGTTGTAGCACTATTTTGGCTCCAAAATGACTTATTTCATGGTGGATTTGATACCATGTTGAGTTTTAATGGTTATATCATATATTAAAACATTTAGCATCATAACAGCATAACCATAATCCAAGCATAACCACACAAAAAGAACACTAAGATTTATCCTCGAAAAACCCTAATGGGAAAGACCGAGCAAAAGATTCCTCAATATAGATGCCCCAAAAGATAAAGGTAAAGCACAAAACTGATCCTCCTCCTTCTCTAGCTACATCTCTTTCTCTCTCCACCTGATGCACTACACAAGTGAGTGTGTTTGTCTCAAATGAGGAGCGCATCCCTCTATTTATATTCTTTCATTCACTTAATATTTGACTCAATTATGTAGGCTCGAGTAATACTAATTCAATTATGTAGGATTGAGTAACCACAAATAGAGTACTAATGACCCGACTTACAACAGAGGGGAATTCCTCATGACGTTTAGTAATTCTCCCGATAGGAACATCGGGGTACAAAGAAATACAAGTGATTCTCGCGATAGGAGCATCGAGGACTGCTAAAATATATTTAGAATATTCTTAGAAGTTACAATAATTCAACATGAACTTTTGTCAATATTCAACCATATGAGTTGTGGAAAATATCCTGGAGTAATGACAACTATCCTGGTACTGGTTCTTCAAAATCATCAAACTCATCCATGTTTCAAAGATAAGTTCAAAACATGTTATTTTCCAATGTTTAATTATAATTCACATGAAATACTAAGGAAATGCAAATGGAAACCACCTTAGGTATAAATCCCACAAATAAGCATAAAAATGAATTTAATAAACATTAATACAATGTCATGGGAATGCAATAAGGGATTAAAAGTAGGAAAAAGATAGTGTAAAATAGGGACAATTCCATAGCCCAATAGGAACTATATTTCATTTGCAATAATGGTGATTTTTAGTCACCTTTGAACATGACACTTCTCTACATTTCATTCAGTCAATTGGTTATTCAACTTGCTTCCGAGTCGATCCACCTTCATGAGTCATGTCACTCCTTTTATTCTTTGAAATAATCCATCGTCCATTGTCGGATTATGTTTTGGTATCCGCCTCATCAAGTAAATGCTTCCAAGTCTTCGGTCATTTTTCCCGATGTTCAAAGGAAAATTATGTTCATATTTTTCATCTGCAGTCAAAATTACCTTTGTGTCAGTTACCTTTGAGTCACTCCTATGATTACTTCATACTCAAATTCCAAAACTTTGTTCCAAGTTTCATGTCATTGACATGGGATTTAGCATGGCCCTCCTTCACTGAGACTATTCATGTTGAATTTAGCTCGTCATCTGGGAATTAGTCTTAGAAACAAAGTAGTACCTTGAGATCTGTATGCATCAATGATAGGTTCTCTGTCTTTCAACAATAGGTTTACATCATTGAAAATTGATCAAAATATTCAACCAAGTGTTCAACATCAAATCATCTATTTGCATGCATAATAATGTACTAGAATACCTTGGGAATCATTGACATCAATGGTGATTTCCCTCGCACTTGTTTACAGTTCTCATCATTGACTGGTAATCAAGTGGTTTCCACCATGTTCGACATCCATACATTGTAATCACGTGGATAGAATCATACTTTGTTGAATATTAGATGAAGACCCTAGGTATCTATTAAGTGCTCATTGTTTTCCCTTGGTTGTAATCGAGTATTTGTATGAGTCCTAGCATGGATCCACATTTGTATGGTCGTGGTTGTGCTTATATTTGCATTTGTATGACATAGATCTACATTGTATGTCTAGTAGCTATGTCCAAGTTTGATTCTTCTTCGCATGGATCTATGATGTATTACAGTAGCCATGATTATTTGTACCTCACATGCATCTGATTTGTATTGGTTAGTATCCATGATGAGAGTCATATGGCTATGAAAAAAAGTGTTGATGTACTGCAAAATAAGTTGGGTTGTTAAAGATCTCCGATAAGTGAACTCTTTCCTTGAAGTGATAACTTGTTCCTACAAATCCTTCACCTAACCTATCCCTCTATCCTCTTGATTTTGGAAGGATTATGTTACACACATTTCTCGTCACCATCATCCAATGAGAATCAAACATCATAATTTTCATCAAATACTCAAGTTGTGAACTTGAAATTGGGTTAGGATCAGTGATTTCATGCCTTTGACCACTACTCCACTTTCCTTGTTGTCAATGTGTGTTACCCATATGCGTAATACCCTTTTTCCTCGAATAATAAGCGGTTCCACCGCCACTTACCTTCATACAATGAGTGGTTCTCCTTGGGCAACGCTTTGTCTCAGTGGACAAAGAGCTGTGCTCAAGTTCTAAAGGTAAAAAAGAAGATTCAAGAGGATTCTCGAAGCTTGGCTTCGTGCTAGCCTCATCCCTAGACTTATGGACCACCTGGGCTCGAGATCCATCCTTATAGGATCTCCCTTCCACCTCACCCATGATATTCCTATCCTCCCATGGCTATAAATATTGGCTTACCCCACATGGGTAGAGGGAGAAAGATCATGTTACATCATCAAAACTTTGGCCAAGAGAGTGAGCATTTGGTAGACAAGTTTGAAGGTTTGGAGGAAAGGTTTCTTGAAAAGAGACTTCTCAACACTAAGGATTTTTTTTTTAATTTATCTCTCTATTTCATTTATGCAATAAAATTTCCTTTCCCATGAATGGTATTGTGTATGAATCACTACTTTCATTTTTGAAATCCTTAGTCATCAGCATAGGATCATAGATTGAATTTGGTACTTTAATCATGTATATGCTTTGTTGTGTCATTTTTGGAGGTTAATAGGTAGAGATCAAACACTTAAAAGGACAACCTATTACAGGTTGTGACAGGTAAAAGAGTTCATTCCAAAAATCTATTTGATCTTAGGGGAAGTGCTTTTAGTTGTTGTGACTCCTTTGTTCTAGATTTGAGTGTTTCAGACTAGGGAAACAACTTATGTTCGTAGAAGGTGAGTATTTCTGTTAACAAAAAATATATAACTATTCATTCAAATAAACATTTACACCAATCTTTCCAACACATTTAGCATTCACACATATACACAGAATATAACATGGAAACCCATCTGGGAAAAACCACAAGGTTCTCTTCATCTGGTAGGAAGAAATATATGCACCTTTCGTCTGTGCACTAAGTTGACTACTCTTCTCAATATCTCCTAATATTTATTTAAAGACTCTTCCTTCCTCTCATTCCCTCTTATCTTCACTTTGTTCCCTTCGTACTTTTCTCTATTAATGATCCGCACACAACCTGGATCGACTGAACCCATCCTACTCTTCTATGCACTCAGTTGGAAGTTCCTCACTCTGATGCACTGATAAATACAGAGCCATTAACTAGAAGATAATAGTCATAGCTAATGATATTCTATTCTTGTCTAACTAAATTCTAGCTTGAGAGTCTAACCCACATACAACTTGGGTTCTCTCCTTTATAGACTTATTACAAACATGGTATATATTTGATACAGACTCAATACATAATTAATACAGACTCTGTACAGACTCACTAAATACTGGTTTTCTTTCACTTTCTCAACTGAATTCCTATATCCTTCCAATAGGTTGTCTTTCCTATTCTAGCCTACACCTAATGGGAGGCACTATTGGCCTGACTTACAAAGATTCCTTCATGCGTGCAGTTTCCTCCAGCTCTAGACGAACTCGTACCCACGATCGTTGAGGCCTATCACTTTTTGAGCATTACACCTTACTATCATTTTCCAGCCGTTATGATACTTGCATGCCTTTTGATGTTGATATTTGTCTTACCTTCCCTTGTCGCGACTTCCTCATTTGGCACATCTTCCTCTTCTTCTTCCTTCCTTTAAATTCTCGTGTCACAACGTCCTTTCTCTTCTTGTTTTTTTATTGCTACTTCTATCGTAGCTCCTTGTTCTTATCCTTTAGCTCTTCTCCATACTTAGGAATAATTTTTATTGAATTCTACCTTCCTATCCCTAGTCCCAACACTCCCACAACATCAATGTGTGTGTCTAGTCTAACCATGCCAAATTTCAGTCCAAGCAAGAAATTTTTTTAAAAATTTGAATGTTGGCACCGTGCAGCACATTAATTAATCTATAGGTATGATTTTTTATGCTCAATTTTTTAGTGCCAGTCATGTTTGAGTATGGAAACCCTCCCACAATGTTAATGTGTGTGTCTAGTTTAGCCATGCCAAACTTCAGTCGAGGCAAGCACAAATTTTAAAAATTTCAACATTGTCCCCATGGAGAAAATTAATTAATATATAGGTATGGTTCTTTATTCTCTAATTCTTAGATTCATTCATGTTTGAGTCTGGAAACCCTCCCACGTCATCAATGCTTGCGTCTAGTCTAATCATGCCAAATTTAAGTCCAAGCAAGCACAATTTTTAAAATTTTCAACGTTGTCCCTATGAAATACATTAATTAATCTATAGGTATGGTTTTTGATGCTCAAATTATTAGCGTCATTCATTTTGAGTCTTGAAACCCTCCCATAGTGTCAATTCATGTGTCTAGTATAACCATGTCAAATTTTAGTCCAAGCAAGCAAAATTTTGAAAATTTTTAGCATTGGCCCCATGCAGCACATTAATTAATCTTTGGGTATGTTTTTTTATGCTCGAATTGTTATCGTCCATGTTCCCTTTAATTTTTTTGGAATTTTTAGTGTCCATGTTCCGTACAATATTTTCTGGTTGTTGTGATCTTTATTAAGTTCTTCTTTTAAAGCCCATGCATTGACTACATGGACAATAACATTTCCCATCACCATTTCTTTTCATTTCATCCCACAATCTAGAAAGCAATTGATGATTTTGTTCATCTGGATTAGGAATATTGTTATTTTACATTTTCTCATAAAGAGCTTGAATGAATATTATCGATCTTAAAAAATGAAGCTCCACACTTCACTATTTTTATTCACAAAAACAATTTAAATAATTGTGTATTATTTTACGGAAAATAGTTTGTGCGAAGAATATAATCCCGCATACCGTCGCTTGTATAGAAAACATGTCAGAATGTTACCATAATTTATAGTTTTTAAAATTTAGCATATGTTATATATCCAGCATTATTACCATAGTTACTGTTATCTAGCATTGTTGGATATCTGACGGGATGACGTTGGATAACCGACTCTAGTTGTTGGATTTTCGACAATCATCAAATATCTGACAATTCCAAGTATCAATTAAAAAAATTTGACCAAAATTCGTAATTTTATAGGTCAAATCCGACAACACAGTCAATTTCGTTGGATTTCATTGGATTTGCTTGTCAAATTTTAGGTTCAAATTTTGTAGTGTGTAAGAATGCTTCCTTCAAATACTCCCACTCTTTTTCTCATTTTCTGAGTGCATCCCATGGTGATTCTTCATACGAATTTCTTCTAATATTTGTATCATGGTTGCACTAAACTAGTTTTCTTCTTCACGAGCTCTTATCAACCTCTTATTATCTACTCTGCAACTTTGTAGTTCTATTGTTAAATTCTCACGATTTGTGCAATATTTGGGGGAGATAATTGACTTATTTGTCTATTAGAATCAATCACTACATTACCATCTTTTATATTTTCTCACATTTAATTTATTTCAACTTCATAAGGATCATTCGCATCATCCACGATGATGGTTTTCATGGCCCAACCAAGACCAAGGATTCTCAAATTTCAATATATTGAATGTTGAACCTTATTGTACCTAATATTATATTGTAGCTAAAAATTATTTCATATAATCACACTTATTATCCTCATTACATTCTTATAAAATCATAAAATTAATTTCCATGCATTATGGAAACTACCCATATTAACACTCTTTGTCAAATTATGGCTATAATCGCATTTAGATCAATTTTAGAAACACTTGAACTACCCCTTCAAAATATGATTGCGCACATTTATTCTCCTATGAATCATCTCTCTAATTACTTTAACTATGCCCACTTATGATATTTAGGAAAAAGTTATACCCTTTCAAAATTGCCAATTTTGCACTTTTCTTGCAAGTCCATTTAGCTTTAGAGACCAACTTTTTCCACCTGTAGAAAAAATTACATTGAGAACCACAATTTTTTTATATTGAATGATGATAATACTCATGATAACTATTTCTCATCAACTTTCATATATTTTTGTTATTCTTCAATCAATTCCTATAAATTCATGGAACTGACTACTTTTGACTTTTGCATCTTCTCCAAACTTAGTTTCAATTTCCAAAAACTCCTATCTTCAAAACTGAGAATTTTTGGAAAAACATTCTCTAACTAAAATTCATCATTTTTTCTGAGTATGCAAAATTTAAATCTCATAAAATAATTTAGTCTCAAAATCTAAGGTCACGTTTACATCCTCCAATTTTTCTAAAATCCCAAAAAAGTGCCCCGAAATAATGGATTTTGGCCCTCTTTTGCAACTAGGATTCACACCTTTTGTAATTTGGCCATAAACCACTAGATTCATCTATGTGACTATACCATGTATGCAATATAGCATTTTCATCTCCAAGAGATTCCCCATCAAGTCACTGAGTACTGGTCTTTAAAAACCATTATTTTAGAATCTATGTAAAACTTGAGAAAAAAAGGCCCATGCCTCTCACTATAAATTTCGTGTCCTTCCTCAATGGCATCAGAATGTTGTAGGTATCATCATATTTTGAGCTAAACTTCTTCTATTATGGAAAAATGAATTTTTGGCTCCGAACATTTTTTAAATTTTTTAAGGTTTTATTTTACAACCATCACATTAGAAACTCTACACCGGACTAATTCCATGTCTCTAATTCCATTTTTTTAGATCAACATATGGTCTATATTCAATTAATGATGTTCAGTCACATCAAGATCTCATTATAAATATTTATCTTTTACTTTGTACTTTTGAAACATCAATCCATCATCGTTGATCCATTAGATTTTGATCATTAGAATTGTAGGAATATTAAAAACCCACCTATAGAGTTAGGATATAATTATTAATCATTTTGATTAATATCCTAGGTACTAGACTAGGTACTTGGACATATTTTGTCATATTTGACCACCACTTTCCATCATTATCCTATGGAGCGCACTTAGATTGATCATTGATACGATTTTGTTTCTTTATTGATTGTCTAGAATAGGAATGGCACATTCTGTTAGATTTTCATCATTCAATCTACCATTACGATCTTAGGATCTTTAATTGAGAGAATAACATGCACAGTAATAAAACATAAGCACAACACAAGAGACAAGAGACACAAAGAATTTTCCTCGAGGAAACCATAAAGGAGAAAACCCTGCAACTTCCTCAGAGATAGAATCAACACCAAAGGTAAAACCAGAAAACAGTAAGATGATTCCCGACAGCAGTAGTCTCTCTCTCTCACATTGAGAGAGATTCTCCTCTCTCAGTCATGCGCCCCAGTGAGTGAGTGTGTGGGTATGAGTATATTAAATAGAGAGGCTTTCACTCTCTATTTATATTCTTCCATTCACTTAGAACCCACTCCATCATGTTGGCCTCACTTAACAATTACTTACTAGAGCCAACATCTCTAGGAATGTCTAATAACCCTAGTGCCCCACCACTTGTGGGTACTTTGCCTCCTCCAACCAATAGGAGGGTAACACAATGGTGGGGACTATTGCCCCGACTTACAATGACTCACCTAGGGTCAAATTCACTAGGATAGTCTAATAACCCAAGGGCCCCACAACTGTGGGGACTTTAACCCTTGACCAATAGGAAGGTTACCCACAATGACTTGATATGACTTTCTCATTATAGAAACTTCCCGAAATAAACATTGGGGTATGACATGACTCAAATACATTACAATACATCCCGGAATAAACATCGGGTTACAATACATAAGAAATATGGATGAATACATTCCGAAGTTACAATTACATCAACACTCCCTCTTAACTAGGAAGGTATTCTCTCAACATAATTTATCAGCACAAATCTTATTCTCTGTATCATCTGGATCACCATTGAATTCTTGTCATCTTCGTCTTCAATTCATTTTCATCTTCAAGTCATCTTCATCTCGATCTGGATCATCACTTGATCTGGATCATCATCACTGAATCTAGATCATCATTCATTCTGGATCATCATCACTGGATCTGGATCATCACTCGATCTAGATCATCATCACTGAATCTAGATCATCACCCGATCTGGATCATCATCACTGGATCTGAATCATCACCCGATTTAGATCATCATCACTAGATTTGGATCATCACTCGATTTGGATCATCACTGGACATCATCATTGGATCTGGATCATCATTGGATCTGGATCATCACTGCTTGATCATCATCACTAGATCTGGATCATCACTCAATCTAGATCATCATTGGCCATCATCACTAGATCTGGATCATCACTCGATCTGGATCATCATGGGTGCTATCTCATAATTCTTCTCGTCACAGGAATTTCTACAGAGCCAACCCTTTTTCATGCTGGTTGTAGGCCTAGCCTCCATGTAGGTCTTCTTCAGCACTTATATCTGACCTGCTCATTAGAATGGCCTGCCCAACACTTACATCTGACCTACTCATCAGAAAGGCATGCCAAAAAATCACATCTGATCATGTAGGAACCAATCCTATAATCATATCAGCAAGGCCCAACACTTACATCCATCGAGTGAGGGAACACATCCCATTACTGATGGAAGGGATCTGCACTTACATCCACCCAGTGAGGGAACACATCCCGTTACTGATGGAAGGGATTTGCACTTACATCCACCCAGTGAGGGAACACATCCCATTACTGATGGAAGGGCTCTGCACTTACATCCACCCAGTGAGGGAACACATCCCATTACTGATGGAAAGGCTCTGCACTTACATCCACCCAGTGAGGGATCACATCCCATTACTGATGGAAGGGCTCTGCACTTACATCCACCCAGTGAGGGAACACATCCCATTACTGATGGAAGGGCTCTGCACTTACATCCACCTAGTAAGGGAACACATCCCATTACTGATCATGAGGGAACACATCCTAGCAATCATATCATAATAGCCCCCAGTCCTTGACTGAGCTACCTAGTAACTTACTAGGTGCCTCCATTCTCTCAGAGAATGGTAGTTACCCTTACATCCGACCTGCTCATCGGAATGGCCAACACTCACATCTGACATGGGAGGAACTTAATCCTTTAGCCATGACAGAATGGTTCAGCCCTTACATATGATCAAGTGGGAACACATCCCTCTGTCACATTAGAATGGTTTCTTAGTCCTAGACTGAGTTTTCCTGGTAACTGACAAGGTTCCTCCATTCCTGGAATGGCAATTTCCCTTACACTTGTCCTACTCTACAGAATGGCCAACACTCATATCTGACATGGAAGGAACCAATCCTCTCACCATTGCAGAATAGACCAGCCCTTACATCTGACCATGGAAGGAACCAATCCTCTCGCCATGTCAGAATGGCTATGGGACTCATCGCTTTCCCTTAGAAGAAACCTCGATCTGGAGAACACCAAGATTCTCCTTGAAGTACTCGAAATTCAGCCTAGCTAATGGCTTCGTCAATACATCAATTATCTATTCCTCCATCACAACATACTGGAGCTTCACTGCTCCCCTCTACACCATATCCCTGATATAGTGATACTTGATCTCGATAAGCTTCGACTTGTCATCGAACACTGGATTCTCTGACAACTTCGCACAACTCTGGTTGTCACAATGTATGCAAGTAGCATCCAACTAGAGATCAAATATATTAGACAGTAGCTTCCACAACCATACTACCTCACAACTAGCGGAATAAGCTGCGACATACTCTGCTTCAGCTATACTCAGTGCCACATAGGATTGCTTCCTACTAAACTAAGAGATCACACTTGATCCCATACTGAAGCAACACACTGAAGTGCTCTTCCTATCGATGACACTGCCTACCCAATCTAAATCAACATAACCCTCTAGGTTAATCTTCTGATTTGCATCATACTTGAGCCCATAATCAACTGTACCCTTCAGGTACCTCAAAATATGCTTTGTAGCAATCAAGTGAACATGTCTCGAATCTGTTAGGAACTGGATCAAGGTGTTCATAGCAAAGAAAATGTCTGGTCTTGTGTTCATCAGGTACATCAAGGACCCAATCATCGGACAATACATTGTAGCATCAACTGTCTTTGATGAAGCATCGCTCAATAGCTTCATGTTCTATGCCATAGGTGTGGTCATGGCCTTGTAGTCAATCATCCCAAACCTCTTCAGGATCTCTACTACATACTTCCTTTGTCCAAGGAAGATTCCATCTGCATTCTTCCACACTTCCATGCCTAGAAAAATAGTGCATCGACACATAACAGGAGCATCATTGGTATTCCACCTTCAACCTTGAAGCAAAGTTTGGAATCTGCTTTACTCTTAGTTAATCCTAGAGTCATCAGTAATCTATCCATCATGTCGTATCATGTAAAACCTTAGATCTTCTGTAGTCACTCCCCTTGAAGCGAAGCATCATACTCCCTCTGTCTTCCATACTCTATGCACTGAAACATTATGTACCGGAGTGACAAGTAGCTTCCTATGCTACTAATATTCTATGTGACCATCTAGTGTATAGACTTGCATCTTCAACCTTGTAGCAAAGGTTAAGATCTTCATCAAGCTCATCATATATGTGTTTAAACTCTTATTGGTTGCAAATGTCTCTTCTTAGTCTAGGCCTTCTTTTTGTGAGAAGCCTCGTGCTACAAATCTTGCTTTGTACGATGTTTCTATCTACTGCATGATGGAACTACGAACTTCCCTTCATGTATCAATATTGTATCCTAGACATCATTCTTCTTGAACTGGTCTTCCCTTTCTTCTTGGTTACTTCTTCATAGCTGGAAGGTTCTGCATCAATGATGTCGCTACATTCATCATATTATTCTTCATCTTGAACTGTCATCACTTGTTCTTTGGAACAAGTCTCATCCTTATTTGCTTGTAGGCAATTTTGTATGCGATCTTTCCTACAAGTCAAATGCATTTGTATGGTTAGAAACATTTCATAAGGAATATTCATACTGGCAAGTTCTTATGCATAAATATATGATCATGCAACTACTTTATCCAATACAACATTCATCCATATCTTACTGAAACTTTCTAGATGCCTTCCATCTCTACCAGGACAACATTGAGATTGTGCACTAATCCAATATGTCAGCAAAGAGGTTTCATTCTAGATAAGTAGCAATGGAGAGTTGTATAGAACCATGAGCTACTTACCCATCACATGCATATTAGTAGTATACTGTCGTTAATGCAAACATTCTATCATGCATAATACATCAACTGAATATAAACAAATGCATAACAAAAACAATATCATGAAATGACAATTGAATACTTATCTTTATTTGTTTCGCGGGTAGACTCCTTCTTGATCCTTCCGCTTCATCATCTTCTTCATTCATGACTTCATTATTTCTTATCCAATCTCTCAAGATGGATAAGAGGTTGTTCAAGAATCGAGTCCTTCATATTCCTCATCGCTTGAGGGATCTTCTTTCAATGGTGAGAGCTTGTTCTTCAATTGCTCCCATCTTCTCTTCTCTCCTTATGAGTTGAGCTTCTTCTTCTTCCCAGAGTCTGTTGAAAGTATTCACTTCCTTCTGGCACACATTCCTCGAATGAATGAATCCCATGATCCTGGGAGGCCATTCAAGGTGGCCATCACCACTTCTGCATTCTTCACTTCTTCTTTTACTGCTTCAAGTAGTTCTTTGATTTGAGAGACCCTTATGACTGCATGGTCTCTACATTCTGTATCTTCACATTCTTCAACTGGTTTCTTAAGGTCATCTTCTGATGTATGTTCTTCCCTTCAAATAGCTTGGTTAAGGAATCAAACATCTTCGGTGTATTTAGGGAAGACACTTGTGGTACAAGTTGATCCGTGATTGAATCAACAATGATGTTCTTAGCCTTGACCAAGTTCTTCTTGTGTAAGGCTTCTAGCCTCATCTCCCTCTAGAACTGGAACCTCTTTACTCATGTAGGTGTCCAATTCATTTTATTCAGAGAGATCATATACTTCCATGCTTGGAATTTGTCAACTTCTCCAAGATTATCATCAATATGATGTCATAGATCTCTTTGAAATGAGAACCTCAAATGAAAATAACAAAAGATTAGATCTTACCGATTTGAGGTATCCGTCCTAGTTTTTGAGTTGGATGATCTAGGGTTTGTCAGAGAAACCCTAATTTTCAAAACTTGGAATCTTTCAAATATGATTGGATAGAAATATATATCTCTTCAAATGCAGTTTTCCAATGTACTCCTTTTCTGAAAACAGTGGAGGGAAGCTCTCGGAACAGGAAGCCCTAGTTTTCCAATTTCTTCTATAGAAATGTATGTCACTGTTTCTGTGATATATCTGAAATTAATACTCCTATATGTGTGAAAATCCACACTGAGGTATCCTCTCATGTCCCTATTCCAATACCATAGGTTTAATCAGAATTTGTTTCACCAATTGGGATTTATGATTCTTTTCCCAAGGTGACCTGTTACAGGACTGTTCAGAACAATGAAGTTGTACTGAATGCCACGTGTGATTGTTTCATCTTCTGGGTCTAAAATTTGAACCACAAAAGGTACAGTTCGTCACCTTTCTGGAACAGCTTGATTAATTCCATTTGGACCTCTGTAGCCCACGCTATAGCAATTCTCCCCAGGTGTCCTGTTTAGGGATGAATTCTGGAAGAGTATGGAACCCTCACTTGGAGGGATCATATGTCCCATAATTTAGTGAATATGAGGCTACTGTTTGGATACCGTGTAAATAAGGATTTTATATTTAGCATATACAATTTTTAATGCCTGAGACTTAGCCAATCTCGGGATATATTGAATGTACCAAAAATTAGCAGTTTTAGTATTTAGGGTTTTTCTAGCACGGGGTCAAACTAGGGTTTGAATTTTTTGGAGTTTCACCCAACCAAATTTCTTGATACAGGTCTCTAAAATTCGATTTTGATGAGGAGAACAATCCTATGCTAGGCTCACTCAAGAATTCCTCTTCTATAGAAATCCCTAATTTCCGCATTGAAAACTGAAAATGCTTGGAATCGAATTCTGCTTCAACAGAAAGATGCACCGTTCAATGGAGAGTCATCCTAGCAAATTTTGCTGATGGATTGTGGAGAGAGACCCAAAAATTAAGAATCCTGAGCTTCGGCAGCTGCACAATGTCTTATTCTCAGGTTAGCTCTGATACCATGTTATATTTTCATCATTCAAGCTACCATTATGATCTTAGGATCTTTAACTGAGAGAATAACATGCACATCAATAAAACATAATCACAACACAAGAGACAAGAGACAAAGATTTTTCCTTGGGGAAACCATAAAGGAGAAAACCCCGCAACTGCCTCATAGATAGAATCAAAACCAAAGGTAAAACCAGAAAATAGTAAGATGATCTCCCGACAGCAGCAGTCTCTCTCTCTCACATTGAGAGAGCTTCTCCTCTCTCACTCAGGCACCCCAATGAGTGAGTGTGTGTGTATGAGTATATTAAATAGAGAGGCTCTCACTCTCTATTTATATTCTTCCATTCACTTGGAACCCACTCCATCATGTCAGCCTCACTTAACAATTACTTACTAGAGCTGACATCTCTAGGAGTGTCTAATAACCCTAGTGCCCCATCACTTGGGAATTTGCCTCCTCCGACCAATAGGAGGGGAACACAATGGTGGGGACTATTTCCCTAACTTACAATGACTCACCTAGGGTCGAATTCACTAGGATAGTCTAATAACCCAAGGGCCTCACAACTGTGGGGACTTTAATCCTTGACCAATAGGAGGGTTACCCACAATGACTTGACATGATTTTATCATTATAGAAACTTCCCGGAATAAATTACATCAGGGTATGACATGAATCAAATACATTACAATACATCTCGGAATAAACATTGGGTTACAATACATAAGAAATATGGATGAATACATTCCGAAGTTACAATTACATCAACACATTCCTTCTTTAACATTGCTTTTGTTCTTCTTTTTCATCTTTTCATGAGATTAGGATAAAGCTAGTTGACTAGAAACTGTACTCTTTTGTAGCCAACCCATCCTCCATGATTTCCTCTCCAAAATCCATGATTAGAAATATTTTCCATCACTCATTAGATTACCACACTACTTTATCTAATTCGTTAGGTCTTGGAAATATTAGGAAACTTCTTTTAACACCTTAGGGTTTTTGTCCCTTTAAGTAAGCATGCTTTATGAGCCAGGTTGAGTTGCCTCTTTGGCAATTTGATTTTCCTCTATGAGCATGTATTATTTATGTAGCCATATCATTCTTTAATGAATAATATTGAGATGATAGAGTTTCATGTATATGAGTTTCATTCTTCATGTGTGTTCATTATTCTTCTTCACACTTTATACTAATTCTCTGCAATTCTTTATGAGGTTAATTGTGGGCCTATATCGTTAGCTTGTTTATGAAGGTCCTTATGTCACCTTGAATTTATAATTTATACATGATATTAGAGCTTAGGGATCTCATTAATTAATCCTCCATTTCATATTTGTGTGTTTATTTTGTAGGTACAACTTCAGTATGGATTCGAGAGTTGCAGTTCCTCTTCTTACTCCATTCACAAATTATTTAGAGAGGAAATTGAAATCTCTGAAGAGACAAGGTCTCTATGATATATCAATTGGATCCAATGAAGAATCTTATGAAGATAAGAGTGATTATCTAAATTACTATCATAGAGCATATGGAATTATGTGTCTTGCAATGTCTTCGAATATGAATTATCTCATAGATTCTGTTGAGTATCCATTTGAGCTCTAGAGAAATATAGATAGAGACTTTGGTGTGAAAAAACAAGAAGATGATTATTGGAGTGAATCCAACATCTCCTAAACTATTTTTTCTTAATATGTCTTGGCTTCTACACTCTCTGAGGAAGTTGTTCATGATGAAGAAGTTACAAACTCAACACAATGAGTTCTTGTTTCTACCATTCTCTTTGATTTGAATGCTTCCTCTACCTATCAAAAAACACATATTGAAGAGCCATTTTTTTATCTGTCTCTTGAAGATGAAGATCCTAATTCATCTTCATTTCATGTTATCAATGAAGAAGAAATGACTAATGCTGTTTCCATTGTTGAAGATTCAATCACACATTCATTGTTCTCTATGTCTTATATTATCGATTCTGAGATCCATATGTAAGCTATTCCACATCCTTTGCATACTTCACTTGTTGATCGTGCACAAACCATTGTCTTCCTGGATGTTTTCTTAGCTAAATAAATTATTATTTGTGTCTTAGCACTCACCATACTTGGTTCCATACTCAATACTCGGAGTATCCTTGAAGATTTTGAGCATCTCTTTCTCTCCTCCTTTCATACTTCTAGTGTTGAGGATTCTTTATCAGTTTATTCTCTAGAAGACGATCCATTTTATTCCCATGAGTCAAATGATGTGTTAGTTTTTGTTCCCTTGGATATTTTGGAAGCTTGATCAACCTATGGAGTCTATGCATTCACACTCCCTAATCCTAACCATCCTTCTTTTTCCTACACGGTCACTAGCACACTTCCTCTCAGTGTAAATGAAGTTGGATACATTATACATTCGCTTGGATACTTTTCTCACTTATTTGGATTTGAATTCACCTCTTTCGGTTCTAAGTCCAAGTTATCATACAATCTTGGAGCTTATTACAACTCTCAATTGATGCTTCAATATCTTTCAATCCTGCTTGCACATTACTGTTAGAGGATCTCAGTTGTTCGAAATGGATATACTCTCCATCATGCAGCTATCTATGTCCTTGATCTAGTTCAACATATTTCTCTTCTTCTGAAGAAGAAGACTCATCCCGAAATCAACATCTAGTTTGGAGAAACATTTCAACATTATTTGTTTACCTTTCATGTCCATTTTTTAGGGAGGGTTTTATTCCCATGAGGTTTTCCTTGTTTCCTGATTTCACATGGATGAAATATGTAAAGGGTGACCATAAGGCCTATGTTTCCTAGGCCCTAATTTTGGGTTCATATTTAGTCACATAAATACAGGCTTAAGGGGGGGTGTTGGAATATTAAAAACCCACCTATAGACTTAGGATATAATGATTAATAATTTTGATTAATATCCTAGGTACTAGACTAGCTAGTTCTCATATTTGACCACCACTTGCCATATTTATCCTCTGGAGCACACTTAGATTGATTATAGATAAGATTATGTTTCTTTATTGACTATCTAGAATAAGTAGGGCACATTCATGCTTTAAGACTGCTTTTGTCTAGATTTTTCAGGTTTTCACTAGATTAGGATATAGTTAGTCTTCTGGAACCTATCCTTTTTTGTATCCAACCCACCCTCCATGATTTTCTCTCCAAAATCCATTATTAGAAGTATTTTCCATCACTCATTAGCTAACCACACTACTTTAACTAATTCATGAGGTCTTGGATAGATTAGGAACTTTTGACACCTTGGGGTTTCTACCTAAAAGTAAGTCTTGTTTATGAGATAGCTTCAGTTTTCTCTTTCACACTTATATTTTACTCTATGAGGATGTATTATTTATGTAACCATATCATTCTTGAATGAATAAGATTGAGATGATAGAGTTTCATGAATCTGAGTTTCATTCTTCATGTGCTTTCATTATTCTTCTTAACTCTTTATGGTAATTCTCTGCAATTATCTGTGAGGTTAATTGTGTTCCTACATCCTTAGCTCATTTATGAAATTCCTTATTCCAACTTGGCCTTAGAATTTCTACAAGAATCCCTCAAATAATATGTCAATATTACTTCCTAATGTTTCTCCTCCGATGAGGACTTTCTGAAATTCCACCTTTGATGAGGCATTCTCGAGACATTTGTGATCTCTACTCCGTCGAGATATCTCACATTATACTTTGACAACACTCTCATTGGAATCTCCCTATCAAAAACCAATTTCTTATTTTATGGATTGGTCAGTGGTATATGTCCAATCCCATCAAGATATCCCAATTAATCTTTACCTTTTACTCTACAGTTTTAAAACTCCAATTCACTTTGATACATTGGAACCGCTCACATGTTATATTGGGATCACTTCTTGATGTTCCTTCGATGAGGATTTATAAAATTCCACCTTTGATGATGCCTTCTCAATCCATAAAAAATATGTACTCCATTAGTATCTCTCACATTCTCCTTTGACAACATTCCCTGAAGGTCTCTCTCTAATGAGGAAATCTTGATATATTAGCTATGATACAACATTAGACTTATTCTCGATCAAGATTCTCCACATTTGTGTTCGATATCTTTTCCTTATGGTTAGATTCCAATGAGTATTTTATGTTTTTATACTCTCAATGTGGTCTTTCGGAACCATTGGATCTTGATCCATCGATAATCCTCATTCCATCGAGGTCTGTTACTTTCACCTTCGACAACATTCTTCGATGCTCCACATCCAATGAGGCTCTTTAGGTGCATTAGCCCCAATGTTCCTACATCATGATATAACTGATGGGTTCGTCAAATTGGAGAATTCCCATGGGACTAATGTATTAGTTTTGAAAATGATCTTCTTCGATGAACCGATCCTTATAACTTCCAAATAAACTCATCGCATCAAATGATCCTTTTTGGAAGGTATCGATCCCATCGATTGGTGATCTCGATAGAACATTTCCAATAGGAATTTGGATTATGCCTCTACTCATGTGGTTGATCCATGTCACTCCTCTGTCCATGTGGAAATGGTGAGGCCCATCAATACAAAAGTACTATGAACTAAAATGAAACAAATAATCAATAAAATGCAGAGAAAGATAAAAAGAATTTAACAAATAATGTTTCTATTACAATGTAAATGATATGTGCATTCTAATGATAAGAAAAGATTAAAGGAAAAGAAAGTGAACCATGAAAACATAATTGTTTGACATCTTTATTTCCATTTTCCTCAATATATATAACAAAAAATTGTTTCCATCCTAAGTTTCTCTAGCTAATGGGTAAGAGATTGACTTATAGCACAAGTTCATCTAGCAACTAAAGGTTTTATAAATTAATTACTAATTATAAAACAAGGAAAGAATATAAGAAACTAATCTCCTCAGAAACTTGTAAGATGGTTTTCCAATCTTTTTTTCCATCCCACACATATATTTGAATTTACTCTTTTCAATTTGATGTTTACTTTGGCATTTAGAGGATTGTCATAAAGTTTTAGTATATTTTGTGAATTATCATTAGTCACTTTGTTTCCCTAGAGATAGCGGAATGTGGTTGAAAAAGAAAATTAAAATAATACTAATGTACATAAAAAGTGTAATTCTATTTAATCTTTAAATAAAAACAATTATTGTTTATTACAAAATAATTAATAAAATGTATAATGCAATATCTATATAACTTATAATATAATTGCACCGAGAGGCACTCTACATCCTAGTATGGGGGAGATCTTGTAACGTTATGTAACGTTACGTACCATTATGTAATGTTATGTAACATTATGTTAGTTATAAATAATATTGTCGTTTATGAGGGAGAAGTTGTAGCATTACTTTTTACTTGCTTATTACGATGTAGATGTTGCAACGTTATGTAACGTTACTTTTTACTTCTAAAAAGTAAATTTATTAGTTTTGTTGGCCATTAAGTAAAAAGTAATAAATAAAAATTTTAATTATCTGCCAAGATAAACTTGTAACGACAATATATAAATTAGTTTAGACACAAGAACATAAAAAAATCTCCTTCTCCGACGGATCGATGGGCTGAATCTGGTGAACAATACAACCATGTCTCAACAATTGTAGGATTTTGATTTGGAACAGTTAAGCGCAACTCATCATAGCTTAGTGCTCTAGCATGGCTTTGGAGAATACACACATTGTGACTGTCTAATACAACTAAAAGGAATGGTCATTAAGACCAACCTGATTTGAAGGTCGGGAAGTCATAAGATAACATAAAAAAAACAGTCAATTCAAAAGAAAAACAACATAGACTTGTGACAGAGTCATATTTTAAGCAGTAAAAAGAAACATCTTCGCATCGAATTCTATTACCCACAGTCCAAAATTTCAAACACACGTAGAAGAAACGAAATCCAAGCTTGTGAACTACCTGGAGAGAACATCGTGCTTCAATCTCTGTAAACTCCCTCGCCCTACGAAGCCTCTCATTGCCTTCTATCTTCCCAACCTTCTAGAATCCATTAACTTCCTCAGTCTTTTTACATATGGATGGCTGAAGAAACCATCACAAGTTATAAGTTCCAAAACATATGACCACAAAATCCTGAGTATTATGGTTTGATTACGTTGTAAGTATTATAAATATTAAAAAGAAAACAATAATATTCGCATTTAAAAACTATAAACACCTCTTACAAACAAACAAAAAAATGCTACTACGTGTCCAAATTCAATTTTTTTTATTGTACCAATTACAACATCCATCAAATTTTAAAAAATAGTAACTTAAATTTAAAAGGAAACTCGAAAATCGTAATATTTAAAATCTTATTATATAACAAAAACCTGAACCTTGATCCCATGCAAAGTTTGAAGAAAAATAAAGGATTAAGATGGCAAGTCAATGACCTTGTAAACCTACAAAGTTTAAAGACAAGGCAGGTCATAAATAGATGGCAAGTTAAAGATACATTTTCTATTTAAGAAAGATAGTCCTTAATTTCAAGAGCAGTATCTATGGCCACCAAACGTTGTTGGACTAGAAGGCTGACATAAAGAATCCAAAACAGACCTTGAAAACATTTTTCTAGAGCACTGAGCCCGGGTAATGTAATATTCTGTATCAATCTTTGGTTTGGATGACAGTGATATTTCTAATTTATTTTAATAAAAAATCATTGTCGTCAAAACCCTAGTCCATTTCTAATTTTAATTTTAATTATTGGCCAATAATGTTCGCAGACACAATCAGATCAGATTGAGGAGATGATACACAAGAGAAGCAACTTGGCATGAAAATGAAAAGAAAACATTGCAGCTGTAGGCGAATCCCTCTAATTCCTACACAGACATTGAAAAAATTAATTGCATATTTCATTCTTGATAATGATTGGTAGGAGTATCCCTCTAAGTGAATTTGGTCCCTCTAGTTCCTACACAGACATTGAAAAAAATTAATTACACCTTTCACTCTTGAGAATGATTGGTAGGCGAATACCTCTAATTTCTGAGTTGACTTGATCCCTCTAATGACAAAAATTAATTACGCATTTCACTCTTGATAATGGTTGGTAGGCGAATCCCTCTAATTCTTGAGTCGATTTGATCCCTCTAATGACAATAGCTTATTATTTTAATTGATTATCATGTTATCTATTTCAGATATTGCTAATTGTTTCAAGGTATTTAACAGGTATTATTCTAGTACAAAAGCTAAAGATAGTAATGTAATTGTCCTCAAACATATGTTAGCCTTGCACGTGGTTTTAAAACCATGTGCAAGGCCTCTTAAATAACCATGCAAGGCTTCTTAAACAACCCATGGTAAATTGCACTCAAGGAGATTTGTTAAATTTTTTTACCAAATTTCAATTAAAAAAATAAAGAAAATAAAAAACAAACTACTCCTAAAAAAATTATAAAATTTCAAAAAATATATTATTTCAAATTGCAGACATTGTAGCGGTAGGCGGATCCCTCTAATTCCTACATCGACATTGAAAAAATTAATTGCACATTTCACTCTTGAGAATGATTGGTAGGAGAATCCATCTAATTCTTGATTTGATCCCTCTAATTCCTACACAGACATCGAAAAAAAATAATTACACATTTCACACTTGAGAATGATTGGTAGGTGAATCCCTCTAATTCATGAGTGGATTTGATCTCTCTAATGACAAAAATTAATTACACATTTTCCTTTTGAGAATGATTGGTAAGCGAATCCCTCTAATTCGTGAGTGGATTTGAATCCTCTAATGACAATATCTTATTATTTTAATCGATTATCATGTTATCTACTTCATAGATTGTTAATTTTGTCAAGGTATTTAACAGGTATTATTCCAGTACATAAAGTGAAGATAGTAAGCTTACATGGATATATTCCCTCGGCACATGTAATATCAATGGAAATTTCGATGCCATGTGATTATGTGCAAAAATATGTTAGCCTTGCACATGGTTTTAAAACCATGTGCAAGGCCTCCTAAACAACCATCCAAGGCTTCTTAAACAACCCATGGTAAATTGCATGTTAAATTTTTTTACCAAGTTTCAATTAAAAATAAATAAAATGAAAAATAAACTACTCCTAAAAACTAATTATAAAATTTCAAAAAATATATTATTTCAAATACTAATCAATACCTTCATTTCCAAGATTGTTTTTCCATGAGCATTGCACCATCTATCCGTGAATCACAATGAAACAAAATTAAGATATGCTCAAATTCTGAATTCATTATTATACTTTAAAATTTCTAAAAAGATTACAATTGTACTTTCAAAGTTTATTAAATTTTCTTCTTATGGATAAGGCTTACAATTTCCTGAGTTTCAAAAACTGTAAGTGGCAACGAAATCCCAAGTTCAGAATTTACAAATGTGTTTTACTAGGATAGATCTATCTTAAAAAATATATACTAATAGTCAAAATAGATCAAATTTCTAACTGTAAATCTTTTTTAGTGGAAATGTTGAAAAAATGTACAGTAATGTAGAATGTGCTTCTTCTAAGCAAAACAAAAGAAGAGTGATTGTTTGAGGTAAAATGGAAAACCTTAGTATGACTGTAAATATGAAGATACTATTACTGTATAAATAGATCCTTATTTATAGGGTGTGCCACATATTAGGTCATAAAATTCTTGTTCTTTTTTGTGTTGCCAAAACCTTCAAATTATCGTATTTCTTCGGATTACTAGCATTTAATAATTAAAAAACCATTAAAATGAAAATCAGAACACCTACAATCTTAATATTTTGATCCACCTATATCTTAATTTGAATTTCAAATGATCTTTTATCCCTCATTGAGTCATATACCTAGACAATATGCATGTTGGAATAATTACATTATTGTTATGGACATTGAGTCCATATCGACAACAAACTCATCAAACTACGAAGATCAATAGACTGAATATAAAGAGAGAGAGATGAGTGAGTGCATTGATATAAATATTGCATGGTAATCTTAAAGACCAAACCTTTTTTTGAACAAAGAATTTGAAAGGAAAATAAGCATGGCCTTACAACCTCTGAAACTTGAAACGAAACTCTCAACATTGGATTTTTAGTAAAAAATGCAATTTTCCATGACCAAACAAAAAATAATTGTTAGAGTTGATATGTATAGTTGAAAATAAGTTCAATTAAGGGAAATGACTCATTAGTAAAGCATTTTCTTTCTCTCTAAATATGTTAAAAATACTTATTAAGTAGATTATGATAATCCTCATAATTGTATCTATGTTTTCAACTTAACTTGTTCCATTCAATGCTGATCAAATTTGAGTTTTGTGTCACTTCCCACGACTGGAACAAACCTAAATCCATATCCTAGGCTCTATCAATTGCTAAGAGAGATCAAATCTCCCGATTTGCAAACCTCTCCTCGAATAGCTCCTTGTGTGCAATACCTGAGAAGAGGTTTGCGCCTCAAGAGATTTGATCCCACTCGACGCTTAATAAAACATAAGATTTGGGTCTAAGCTGATATAATATCCATGTAGCTTATATAATGTCAACTTGAACGTTTGTTTATCTTGAATTTTTTTTTCCAGTTATAACGATATCGTTACCCATTGAAATGCACAAAGGTAAGTTCTAATATAATATCCATGTAGCTTATATAATTTCAAACTTGAACCTTGGTTTATCTTGAAAAATATTTTTACATTGTAAAGCGTTTTTCTCTGAAGTTCTTTTGAAAAACACTATTCACATTGTCGTTAGTTTGGCTAATTCGCCCCATGTAATTTTTCTCTCCCAACCAAAGTCTGTCACATGTTTTTTTATTGTTGTGGTTGTGTTCAGGAGGTTAGCGTGTTTAGGACGTTCACTATCATTTACGTCTGCCACACATTTTTTATTGTTGCTGTTGTGTTCGGGAGGTTAGTGTGTTCAGGACGTTCACTGTCATTTAGTCTACCACACATGTTTTATGGCTACTGTTGTGTGTTTAGGAGGTTAGCGTGTTCTAACATCGCACTCAGCTGCAGGAAAGAATTGAACTCTTTGAACTCTTTGAAAGATTTGGTAGCCAGCATAAATCCTATTACAGCATAGATCCATCAATATCGTCTTCAATTGAATAGAGAGAGAGGAACATCCACTGTTGAAAGCCGTAATAATGCTCCACAATGGGTTAAAAAGTTGCACGACCTTCTCCAACAAGCACTGTCAATAGTGCAACAGTGCACAATACCAAGTTTCAATGTTTATGCTCGTTATTGAATGAGAAGAAATATCAGTAATTTGATTTCAGAGATCAAGAAGCATCTGGAACTAGTTTATTTACTCCAATTTGAGAAGCAAAGCCAGATGCACATAGAAATGAGGAGAGAAAGCGACCAAGCTTCAAGCAGTACTTCTGCATCCACCTCTAGAGCTCTTGCACCAACCAGGAGTTTTTTCATCGATGAAGTTGTTATAATTGGACAAGACCAAGCCTTTCAAAGAGTTGAGAAGTTGGTGATCCATGATGCAGAGGTGAACTCCCTTTTAGGCATTGGCGTTGATGGCAAGGGTGGATCAAGAAAAACTCTGCTTCTCAAGACCGTCTTCAACAGCCAAAAGGTGAGGGCTCTCTTTCATGATGGCTTCTTGCTTTGGCTAACTGTTTCATGGTCTCCCTCTTTTTCAAGTCTTAGAATTGATCTCTGTCAACAAATAGCTGTGCAAACAAAGGAACAACATGACGAAAGTATGAACGAAGAGGATATAAAAAGATGGTTGAGTTAGAGAATGCAGGCCAAGAGTTTTTCCCTCTTCCTAAATGATGTCTGGGGAGAGGGCAGGGAATTGCTGGAGGAGATGGGTTTCAACAGACATACCGAGCAATCAAACTCCAAAATTATTGTAAGTTCGAGGAATCGTCGAGCACTAGTTGAGATGAGAATTTCAGATGCATCTACAATGGCAGTGGGGGATTTAAGCAAATATCATAGTTGGCAATTGTTTGCTCATCATGCGTTTCCATATAGAAAATGAAATCCACCTACAAACATCGAGAAGACAAGGGAAAATCTTGTGTGTGAGAAGTGTGGGGGGATTCCCCTTGCAATCAAAGTTACAGGGAGAATGATGGTCGGCATTACTGATGCACAAGAGTGGGAGTTTGTGATACTGAGGCTGCCAGGCGCCGACATCGAAGATCATCACGCTCTCCATGATCGCTTAAGATGGAGCTACGATGCACTGGGAAACTATGATGTCAATTTCCAATTGTGCTTTCTGTACTTAGTTTCCTTCCAAGAAGATGAAGTTATTGATGTCGAGTCCGAGTTGATTCCACTCTGGGTAGGAGAAGGGATTCTTGAAAGGAATGAGCGTGGTCACGATCCATTTGAGATGAAAAGAATATACACTAACCTTTTAGCTGATCACTGTTTGATTGAGCCAATTTTCAAAAATGTTGATGGCCCCATGCTCCGTTGCAGGATTCACGATGTGCTACGTGCTTTAGCAGTTCAAATTACTGAGCTAGAAGAAAACTTCTACTGCCGCTCAGGGAAGGGCTTGACAGAATTGGTTGAAAATGAATATTCAGGATGCACCAGGCTTTTCTTGAGTTACAACAAATTGAATTCGCTTCCCAATTCACTTATAGCTTCAAAGATTTTCTCATTGTTGATTGTTGTGAACAATATTACAGAAATTCCAAGAAACGTGATAAGAAGTATGACCTCTCTGAAGATTTTGGATTTAAGTGGCGCGCCAGTCAAATCATTGCCAAAGAGCATTGGGTGTTTGAAACAGCTATTATGCTTGATATTACGAAGGGTTCCCATCAAAAGGTTGCCTGCAGCTATTACAAATCTTGCCAGTCTCCAAATCCTTGACCTTTTTAACTCTGGAATCACATAATTACCATGTGGCATTGATAAGCGAAGATCCGTGAGGTATCTGGACCTTTCCGATTGTGATGATTTGCAATTCCTTCCTCTCACTATCTCACGCCTTACCTCTCTGCAGTACTTCACGTGGAGATCCAGGAATGCATGGACAAAACATGACAAAAAGAAAGCTGGTTCAATTAATGATTTGGACTCTCTAACACAACTGAAAATGTTAAGCTTCTAAAACGGGGCAGAAACAATTAGCGAAAGGACACTAGGGAGTATGCTTCAAATGGAGACATTCCACTTGGAAGATACAATGATGTTAAGTTTACCTTGTGACATGGTTAACATGTCAAAGTTAAAAAGACTCAGGTTAAATGCTTCACGACTGGTTAAAATGGACGACAGGTTTTGTTAATTTCACAATTTGATTCATCTTCAATTATGGGGTTGTAATAAGTTCGAAGAACTTCCAACGTTGCATAAACTCAATAGTTTAAGGCAATTAGATATCTGTGAGTGTTCTAAGTGGAAGAAGCTTCCCAAAGAATTTGGTGAGAAGGGGTATTTTCTTTGTTAGAGATATTTTCATTGGTTGGGTTAGATGAACTACAGGAGTTGTCAACAATAATATCAGAGTAGGGTGTAATGCTTTCACTCAAAATATTCACCCTTATCAAATGTGAAGCATTACAGAGGTTGCCAGAAAATTATTTGTATCTCAAGACACTCAAAAAATAAGATTGTATGGTTGTTCCATGGTATTAGAAAATCTAGAAAAGATGAAGCTAGTAGACACAAATGTAGAAGTGGTAACAATGTCTAGCATAGATACATATGAAAATATAGAAAGGTATAATCAAATATGTGACACTAAGGAAGTTTGGCTCTATAGTGAAGTTTCGTACAATGAGCTTTAACTTTTCTTGGGAAATCTTGGCAGAAAATTATTGATGTCTTTTTACTATTAATATTTATGATTGTTCTAAGTTAATGAAATTGGAAAAGAATTTGGTGAGAGGGGATTGTTTTTTTTTGTGTGTGGAGATATTTTCATTAGTTGAATTAAATGAACCATAGGAAGTGCCAACAATTAATGAAATGTGAAGTATTACATATGTAGCTTCCTAATTACGCCGTAAGCATTTTTTCTCTGAGGTCTTGTTTCTGGGCAAAGTTCTCAATTGATTCATCCTTCATCGTCCCTCCAGCAAATTGAAAACTGCCACTTATATTATTACTTTATCAAATAAAATTTCGCCAGGTTAAGGTTTTTAGATAGCGTTTAATCCAGTCTCAGTCAAGAGGTCAACAATGCATAGTTATCCCTGGATGCGGGTGCTAGGGATCCCACCACAATCGCGTGGTCTACTGCATGGATAGACCACATGGATGAGCCAGTTGCACCACCAAGTGGCCTCATCACTCACCTTATCACCATGTGCGTTAAACTCATGAATGCTATGAGGTCTTGGGCATTCGTTCTCCTGATTCTTCATTTTTGGAAACAGCGTATAGGAGCTATCGTTCTCTAGAATCAAAATACTATTATTCCGAGAGGTGGCAGGTACTGGTTTCAATCAGGTATTCTAAAGATATTATATGAGTAAGGCTATAAAATTTGTATGCTTTTCATTTTAATGAACTTTCTTATGAGGTTGATTACGCTTCTTCACTTCAAAATCCATTGAAAATATCTAATATTCCACTTCCACTATCACTCACTATACATAAACTATTCACTGGTATTTTTTTTGTATTTATGTCTTTACTGTATGGGCAGACCTTTTAACCATATCTTTCACTGATTCCGCAAACGTCGTTGGCATCTCGATACGATAGACACATACCTCTATAGACCACAAGCATGGAGCAAATCCTTTCAAGTAGAGATTATCTATAGACAAACAAAAAATGACAAAGTTACTATTCCCTTGGATGACAATATTAATAGGTTTAAAACAATACAAATGGAAAAAGAGTATAGCAAGTGAAATTTATGATAAAAAAACTACTTGAAACAAATTCCCTCTTTTTCCTCTAACATGAACAAAGAATATTATAACTCATAAGCAATGAAAATATTCTTCTGCAAAATTGAAACCACATAAGAAATTTAGCTTCATTCTTACCTGAAGGTTCTATTCTTTCTTTTCACCAGCTTCCACTTTCTGAAACCGAGAACCCCAACAATTGCTTTGGAGATAACTGAACTGTGCAAATTAACCAAGGAAAATGAAGGTTGACCATCTAAAATCCTTTCACTTTTTTCTGAGTGGTTGGAACAAATCCTTTCACTTAATATTTTTCTGAGTGGTTAGAACAAATCCTTTCAGTTAATATTTTTTCTAAGTGGTTGTTCCAAGTCTCTTGATATCTAACCTTTATCAAATAGAATAACTTATGAAATACAAACCATCATCATCTCACAACCTTCGCTGCCAAATGGTAGTAATTCTGGATGCCATCATAACAAGTCCGATGAAATAACAGAAAAACGGGATGTTGAAGCATGGAGACAAAACCCTCCCCAAAACTTGGGCCATGATTAAATGGAGAAGTTTCGACATGAAACCAAAACTCATAACCTTACAAACAACAATACTTAGCCTATTGTAGGCCATTTAATGCGGCCGCGGCAGGCTTGATGCTCGTTAGATCTCAACTATCTTGAGATCTAACGGGAATCAAGCCTGTTGTGGCCACATTAAATAGCCTGCATCAGGTTGAGTATTTCTCGCCTTAAACTTATACTCTTGAAAGTTCCTCTTTCTTCCCCACATGATCCAAGGCCCCATTCTGCCAAGTGGAGGATAGTGCCCACTAGCTATGGAGAAAACACGGATGGTGTTATAGCTGTCCATCCCCTTTTGTAGAATGAACTTTTGCCCACCTTTTCCACATAAGGTTTTTCCAATGCGAATATACACCAAGGTGAATGTATTGGTTGACAGCTGGGGCCATAATCACTAATTAATAATTCATAAATATTAACATGTTAATAGCTTGCATATGCATGAAGGGTTTCTTCATAGGGTAAATATTCATTATAACTATTTTGTGGTCTATGCACATCATCATTTATGGGTATCATATGTATGTAAGGGTTTAATCATAGGGTAAATCGTCGTTATAACTATGCATATAATCATTTATGGGTAGCATCTGTATGAAAGGGTTTAATCATAGGGTAAATTGTCGTTATAACTATGTTATGGCCTACACATATCATCATTTATGGCATTGTCTCTTGAATCACTTGATAAAGGAAAATAGGAAAATATATGGTGAGTAACGCCATGATTCCTTAAGACAATAGTTATTAAGTACTATGTATACAATCCCTTATACCAGAGCAAAACTATAGGTATAAATTGGACATAGCTAAAGCTTAGGTAAAGAATTGTACGGTATTTGATTTGCTATCATATGTTAATGTTGTGATATATTGAATCATGTATGAATAGGTGTTACACATATTTAATTACACTATAGTTTAGAGTAGGATATTAGAAGTATAACATGAGAACCCTATCATGGGTTATCATGGGTTCAACCTAATATGGCATTAGTATAATTAAAATCATTTATATATATACCTATATATATTGAGACTCTAATTTTATGCTTAAAGAATTTTAATTATATTAATGTTCTTTGTGAAAAATTCTAACACCATATAAAGAGTAATGAAAGTGACAGGTCACTCACTACATACAATTCATGAAAACAATAACTATGTTAAAGCATACAATTCATGAATCTATATTTGGCAACACTATGCATGAATAAAATTTTCAAATTTCAAAAATGTGATACTCAAAATTCTTCAAAGAAATTATGTTACTTCTTTTAGAATCATCATCTTTATTATGAAAATTCCATATCAATTCGCCAAAGGAACTTAAACTTTAAAAACATAGTTTATTGTCACACATTTCCAACATTACTCCATTCATGACCCCAATGAAATATCGAACAATAGACATGGTTGACTAGCATTACTAAAGCATATTATCGATATCATCTTGGGATTTCCAAGCCACCAATCAGTAACTTCACATGCAACGAAATATCTTCCTTGATGATTTCAAATCCTATGATCCATATTGTGTAATTCAGACTTAAGATATGATGTTTTGGTATATAAATTCTTCTTTAAATCGTATGACTCCCTTTGAAAGATTCCAAGCCTTATTTGCTTCTATATTTGCCTCCTTATTAAGAGTTATCGACACATGAAAGAACCTTTTCCCATCGAATTACTCTTATCTTCAAGATTAGATTTTAAGATTAGATACAATATTATGAACATAATATGAGTATAAGGAAGATTCAAACAATATCTATTTAACATTTGTTCTTTAATTACTGTGTATTAGTTTCATTGTACTTTTTATGGTGTTTATGTTATGTATATTGGAAATGATAATCCATCTTAAGGACCAACTTTAACGCAGTGACCAACATGCTGTTAAAGTTGAAAGAGATGAAAATTGTGTTTACATTTATTACAACAGTACTCTTCTGGATCTAGCTTTTTTTAATCTTTTTATGTGTTAAAGAATACATTTTCTTTTTTTCTCTATATTAACCCTAACCTAACTCGGACTTCAATAGGCGCTTCCCACACCCACCTCCTTCAATTGAGATAAAAATGGCGGCTTTAGAAACTTTAGCTTTGGCAAAGAAACAATTAACTAGGTGGATCTTGGTCAAATCAACTAAGATAATGATGTGTGATGTTGTCTCTCCTATTCAGTTATTGTTAGGTTATTTCTCAAGGGATTGGCCACCCCTTGATGATGTCACTTACACCTAACCCTTAGGCACATTATCGAGGACCATAGGAACACATCATCATTTTGGATATTATCCTTATACAATGATTATATATATATATATACCTTGAGAGAGAGAATCTATTAAATTCCTTGGCTAACCCATAACTATGATGTTATCTTCCTTTTGTTAGGCCATGACCTTATCTTGAACTGATAAAGGCTCGATGTAGTCTTTTTGGGGGATGTTTGGGGGTTGTTTCCTATTTGGATACTACAGACCTAGACCATGATTTGTTTTGTATTCATTTTGGCTTGGACATGGTTGTCGTTATCTTCTCCTAACAGGTCGTCATTGTTTGAATCCTTTTTGTATTGGGTTGTCTCTATTCTGATAGAGACATGACTGTACATAATATCTCCTAGCTTGTCCATGGACTATGGTGACCTATCCTACCTAATTTATGTCTATGTGTTAAACCCTAGATGGTAGGTAAATAGTAGTGTTAGGTCTACTAAAGGGATTTGTGCCTTTTAGCAAGCCTATTTTTTGTTTGGGTTGACTATCCTTGCTACTATCCTAATGATATCTTTCCACTTAGTGACTAGTTTTTGTTCCTGTGTGTATCAAACCTAAACCCATAGCACTTTAACCTTCTCTCTCTCAAAGTATCGCTTATGACAGCTTGTCCTTACATTGACAAGAGATCACTTGGTATGTTTGAGTATAGGGCAGATCCAAACCAGATCTGTTTGACATTTGTTCTTTAATTACTATGCATTAGTTTCAGTTTATGAGTTTTGAGTTTTGTTTGTGTGGCTACCTATGTTTTTGGTCTAGTTTTGTATGATGCAAGAGAGTAAAACTTGTACATAGATGGACTTCTTCAGTATTTGCTATTTTTCTTTGACTAATTGAAGATCCACAATTCGATATGGAGTTTGAGTGATTCTAAATAATATTTTTTCAAATGCTACATTCAAGTGTTTTCCATGTTTTTATTATAAATAGGGGTTTATGTAAACAGAGGGCTTCAAATTTGCTTTGAGAGATGGATACATCACAATTATAAAGACTATAGTTGATCAAATATGAATGTGTTCTTTTTTTGGCAATTGCAGAGGATTGGTTTTGATAGAAGCTCAACTTTGATGCTACTTCATAGGATTGTTATTTAAATACAACTGTGAAATAATAAACATTTGAGCAATTTTACCAACTCCACACTTATATTTCATATGTAATTATGGAACGATGGTCTATGTAGTACAAACTAGAAATGGCTATTAGTCTTTTTTTTATATTTTGGATTTTTAATTAGCTTTACAGTTTTATATGCATCATAGTGTAATTACACTTTTAAACCCTAAATAGTGACAGAGTCTCCTTCAAGTCCTCTTATTGTAATAAATTTTGGAGGCATCATACCCAAGAGGGGACTCTACGATTTTCTTTTGTTATTGCATTTAGGCATAAACAAAAAGAATAATTGAATTCAGTAATCATATATCAGAATCCCATTCACTATATAAAAAAAAAAGGTATTGGTCCTTAACCAAAGAACGGACTTTTGGACGCAATCTCTATGTATTTAGCATTATATTCATTAGTGCCAAAGCCATATTAGTTTAAAAATATTGCATTCCAATTAGTGCCAGTCTATTACTTTGGAATGAGTAGTCTTTAATAAATTAACTATTACACTTACCATATATGAGCTTGAACTTACATGTCTTAGATTTTTCACAGTTGGCCTAAAAACACACCTGATTACTTACATCTCTTTGATTATATTTCCAAATGTAGATTGTGAGCTCATCTGAAGTATATTTGACAAGCATGCCACTCTAGTTAAATTCTTGCCCAAAGAGATCATTATACTATGTTCATACAAAATTCTTCTTTGAATCCACATGACTTTGCTTGCTCTGCATCTTATGTATCCATATCTTCAGTATCACTACAGTTGGATCGAACAATGCTACTAGAAATCCTTTATCCACTTTCTATGATTTCTTGAATACTGAGTCTGTGTTTACTAAATATTCCTATGTTCATGTCTACCTTTTAGAGGAAATTATCATCACCTATTGAAGTTAGAGAAAGTTGATCTTCCTATGCTTGGAAATCAATTGTATGATGCAGAAGATAAAAGCATTTGCAATGCAATTCTAGTTGCAGGAAACAAATGATGGTTTCTTACAGGACACGATTCTCTACCACAGATCAAACAATGAAATTTAAAGTAGACCCCATGTGGATTACATTATGTGAATGTCCATAGAATATCTCTCTAAAGGGTATTATGCTTGTTTTCCTGCTTTTCTAACCTATATAGCTCCCTGTCAGGTGATTGTTATGGATATTGTGAAAAAAAGTGTATCAACCATAATAATTGTAGAAAAAAAGGCTTCTGGAAGATTCATTTATGGATATTCTCCAAAAACCAGTGATTGTAGATGTTACCAAACCACATGTGCTATGTTAGCAACCCATCAATTTCATGCAAATGTATATGTATGTAATCAACTCTAGACTATGCATAAGTCCAAAATCTTGGCCCTCCTCTTCCCCCAAAGAAAAATACGATTCTTAAGATATTAATGAACCTATATTTGATCAAGATACATTTGAAACAAACAACGATTCATACATAAATATTTTGAACTTAGTGATTCCCTTAAGGAAGTTAGAACTTGTCAAACTGATTCCATCGAAGATGGGCACATTGCATTCTAACTGAATTCGCTTTATGTAGTAGTAGATAAAAGTAATAGTGCTCTTTCTATAATGGAACAAGGACATATTAGTATTGATTTTTGTGGAATTGCTTCCTCAATTGACAAGAATGTTGCAAAAACGGGTTTTAAATTGGAGGTGGTTGTTGTGGATTTTGGTGTATTTGATTGTAAAGAGAAACTTTGTTCTCTAGACACCAAATCAAATTATGCATGTATTCTAATCAATTTCTACATTCATTCATTCATCCAATACAATACAATACAATACAATCTATTAAACTAACATAAATGTGTGTTTGTTATTAAGGTTTTATGTTGACGGAACTCCAGTTCGAGTGTTCAAGAACAAAGAGGAATAGTTGGGTGGAGTGGACATGAGTTGTCATTATCCTAACAACCATGAAATGAGGATATACTCTAGCCCGAGAAATGAAGATGATTCAGAAACCAAAGGTGGACTCATCAAGACCAACTGGACTATCTGCTTTTGTTGCATTATCCAACAACTTCAACGCTATTACTTCTTCTAACTCTGCTGCAGAGAATATTTTGGACTCCAAGCAAGAGCAGACGCTCTAGTGGGTGTGAAAGAACTACATGATATACAATTATTGTTGAGACACCAAGAGATTCTCCGAGGGGATTCCTCCAAAATGCAATGAGACCTCTCCTTCAGATGTTGCTTCACTTCATCGACTGATTCACTTGATGAATTCTCCATTCCCTACCCCTCCAACAATTCTTATTTTGTTGTATTACGTACATTCTTTCATTATTTTTTCTACAATTAATATTAAATATTTCTACAAATGCATGCATGCATTATTACAAAGGAAAGAAGCGGATGATTTGTGTTCATTTTATTTAGTTATCAATATACAAATTGGAAATTCTTTGCATCTTTTAATGGCTACAATCTTGTTTTCTTTTTTTTTTTTTTCCAATGCATATACCTTTTCTCAACACTATTGGATTATATTGGAATTTAGGTTTTCATTGTGGAACTGGAAATTGTTATTGCAAATTTTTACATCTCAATTCAATTTCACCTTATCATGTATTTTAATATTGGGATATTGTTGGATTAGGTTTTCATTGTGTCCCATTCCATGTAATAAATCCATTGGTGCAATTGTCGTCTTTTGAAAAAGAGGTTTGGAACTTCATTGAATATTTTTTTTTCTCACAGTGTCAATATGAATGATAATAAAAAATTTAATATGTCACTACTTCAACCATGTGACGTTCACAACTTATTTTTGATATCAAGTTCATTAGATACTTGATCTCAAGGGTATCTTCAAATATCTTTTGCAAACACAACATTTTTTGAATATGTATATTCGACCCTCTTCGATGAGAGCCAAGTTAGAATCGACAGTCTACATAGACTTGGTTGGGTTTGGGACATATTAAAATGACAACAGAGTTAGAGTAATGGAGGTGCTAAAGGAAGCTTTGTGGTAAATATTTTTAAAGCAATTTTTATGACAAAGTAAACTGACAATGGAGTTACGAGTAATGGAGGATTAAAGAAATTTTGTGTTATTTTTTATAAACCTTTGCTTGTACTTTGAATCTCAAATTCTATTGATTTATGATGATTGGACTAATATACGAGTGGCTATATAAATTGTATTTATTATGTTTTTCATCCTCTTGTTTGTTATAATGGTTTTATTAAATAAGAATAATATCAACATAAAAGTACATTTTTTGAAGTGGGATATTGATAATGAGAAGGAGAAGTATGAAGCCTAGGTTGTCAGTTTTATGTGTTTTCTCTCTTTATCCTCACTTCTACATATTTTTTCATGTCCATTGTGTTGCTTACCAATAGAAATTTATAGTAATCTAGCGTTGTTTATGACATATTTGTGCAAACATTTCATACTATCTATGTTTTATTTGTGTAGTGTGTTTACCATTGAACACATTTGAATAGAAATACATTCTAATTTATAAATTACTTCACACGATTAAAAAAAATTGAAAAAAATCTTTCTTTTAACAACATATTGTGTAAAGTAACTTTTAACAACATACATAACATTTAAATGGTTTTAATCTCTATTTCAGTGATTCCACTCTCTAACAACAACCTATCGACATATTGTTGCATCTTCTTGGAGCAATTGCTAGTTTTTAATTATAACGATATCATTGCCATTAAAATGAACAAAGATGAAACTTGATTGCAAAATGTACAATTGTTTTTTATATATCCTATCGAATAATTGAATTAAAATATAATGAATAAATTCAATTGCAAAAATTAAAATAACCACGTAGAATAATTCTAGTAAGCATCTAAAAAAGAAAGTTACGGAAAAAGAAATAGGATCATGCAATTATTCTCAATGTTCAATGTTTCCCTTGAGCATATAAGAGAGGAGGGAGGTGGGACGAGCGAAAAAAAATGTGGTTGTGGATTCTCGTCTCTTTATATCTTATAAAAAACAAAGTTACCGTATCATAAAATTATTTTCAATGTTTTCATTTTCCTTTAGCTTAAACGGGACCAAGGATGAACCAAAAAGATGTGGTTATTGATTCTCTTCCCTGTTTTAAGATGGAGAAATAAATTCAAGTTATTAGTAGCTAAATTTAAATCATTAACTTTTTCTTTAATGGATTTTGATTCAAGTTATAAGTAACTAGAGAAAAAACTAATGATTTAAATTTAGCAGAGAAATAAATTCAAGTTGTTAATAACTAGATTTAATTATGTGATGATAATTTATTTTATATTTTAGAGAAAATAATATTTAAATATTTTGTAAATATTATTAACGAAAATTTTAGGGAGAAAATAAAAGTCAAGAGTACACACCATGTACAACAATGTATTTTGCTTTGTGAAGTAGAACTCCAATATAAATAAGAAAGATGAGTTACATAAAACTCTTTAAAGAATAGAATATCCTTCTCCTATTATTCCAAGTTATTTCATAATTTTTTCACACCTCTCTCAACAATGACTACATTACTCAAGTTATATAAACATATCCATTTATTCGATATGAGGCCCCTTCATTAGGTTGACCTTATTACACGTGTATTTAGCTCCATATTTTTTTTTCATTTAGCAACATATATACCATATAGAGTCATATTATCTACATTTAACCCCATATATAACCCTCGAGTTATATAAGTAATTTTGTTTTAATTTAAACTCTATAAAAAAAAAGTACATGAGTATCAAGTGACATAGACAATTTGGACGTGTAATAAACCAATATAGACTCATATAACTGTGGTTCTACAAAGTATAAATGAACAAAGATAATTTGGATGTGTAATAAACTAGTATAGACCCATATAACTATGGTTCTACAAAATGCAGAGGGATCAAATCCACAAACCTTTAATCACTAAACTAGAGGACATTGATGCATACATTCTTATTTTTTATTTTGATGGGACAGATAGACACATTCATTTCCTTTTTTTTATGGAATAGATGGACACCTTTCCCCAATTAGCTCCACTATGTTACAACACATTGATGCATACTTTCCTATTTTTATTTTTATTTTTCTAGAATAGAGGGACACTTCCCTCACCAAGACAACAAAAATGAACCTGCTCCACCCAATAATAAAATTGAAACTTAACTTTGCAAGCACAAAATAAAAATAAATAAATAATCATAATGACTTATGTAAGGCATGTTTGGTAATCATTGTGTTAGGTGATCATAAAGAGATGTGAATATATTTCACAAGCAACGTTCAAAATTGAACCCTTCCCAGCCTTTCCAAAGGGTTCTATCCCTTCCCAAAAGTGTAAAGTTAAAATTGCCCTTCAAAAAAAAATCTAAATTTAACCCTTCCAATTAAGAAGGGCATAATTTATATCAACATTTCAAAAGAAGGGAAACATTTGAAATTACCCATCCATTTAAATTTTTCAAGATGTTAAAATTCCTATGTTATAAAGTTCAACTCATCATTCAAAATATTGGAAATATGGTCAATTATAGTCACTCACTCACTCATGTCATGCACTCACTACTTAGTTGTGCAAGATGACTAGTAATCATTGATGACTACGAGGCACTAGTCATGGAGTTGTGACTATGACTCTCGAGTCACTTGGGGATGCAATCTAAAGTGTGACAATGTGTCAACAACTATGGCTATAACAAAAAAGAACAACTACTATTCTACTACTAGGCCTGAAACGAGCTCAAAACTTTGTGTCTACTACCTATGTGAACCTCGCTACCAATGTCCACTCTTTTTTCATCAAAATGAAATTCAAAAGGTTAGTTTGATGAGTCATTCTCTACTAGACTTCATTTCTTGCATGAATATCATGGACTCACAACAACTATAAACAACACTCAATGTCATGAAAATACAAATAATGGCATGTAGCTAGGATAAAAAAATATGCATATGTCAATTTATGCATTGCTATAGAGAGGTGTCATTGTGTACACTATATAGAGAAACAATGGTTATTAATAAAATTAAAAAAACAATTGTTGTCTCAAGAATAGACTTCAATTTGATGGGTGGCATGATATTGATGTAATATCCCTCTGTCCTTCCAAAGATTTGTGGTTTCTCACAACATTTGTCCTCAATGCCACCAAATACATATACAAATTACTTGTATTTACATCATCTTCTCTTTAAATCCACATCTCATAATCATAACTAAGTATTATTATGCGTGCACATCCTCACCTTATAATACGAATTGAGTCAAGGCATAAAGACAATCATAAAATATTAAATGTGTCAAGATGCAAAGAGTAAGAGACAACTATAAGTAAGTCTTATATTAAATTTACCATATGGGTGAAAATTCGAAGTTGGTTAACACTTCCATGAGAATTGAGTGCCCAAACAAAATAGTGGGCGTTATTCGACCAAATAACTATATTTATTCGGCCGAATAATGGAGTTATTTGGCCAAATAACAAAACCTTTAATCGGCCGAATCAACTTTAACGGTAACCATTTAACTTGACGGAACAGATTACCGGCCGGTAATTTTTATCAGCGTTTCAATAACTATTCAACCGAGTAATTATTCAACCGAACAATTGTTCAGCTGAATCATTTTTTACCATATAAGGTCAACTGCGGCCTCATTTCCGTTGTTTTCACCTACATCGATTTGTCATTGTCTCGCTCCTCCCGCCACCCATCGTGCCACCCATCTCGTATTGACACCCGATTGGTTGGTCATTTATTGTCATCCCCCTCCATGTCACCCAGCCATCTAACGTGTACATCTGCCATCATGTCACCCCTCTACCTGTCTAGTTTCCTCTCAGCGTCGAGGTTTGTTTGTGGAGGTCGATCATGGAGTTCTGTTCGGCATGGAGGTTTGTTTGTGGAGGTGTACGTGGTCTTTTCATGGTGTGGTGTTGTTGTGCTGCCCCTTGACAATGAGGTAAAGCTTGTCTAACTCTTAGATTACAGATAGCTTACTTGTATTTGCATAATAAAGGTTATAATCCTATGTTACAAGTAATAATAAGTACTGAGCCAATACTATGTAATATAAAGGCAATGGTTTTAACTATGATAAAGCATGTAGAGTTTTTTCCATATCTATTCAATTACAAGCAATGCACTAGTCATGTTCACTTGTTGTGGTATTACAGCACTAGTAAAGTAAGCATAATAAAAGCATTGTCATAGTGATATCTGAATAAGAACCACAGTAACCTTTGTTAAGTCATCATTATGAGTACTATTATCAGAGCTATACCATTAAGCTATTATGGAAAGATAGTGTTGTAATTAGGGTTGAACAACTCTGTCCATTTGGACAGAGTTGAACATCTCTGCCCATTTGGACAGATGTATGTTCTGTACACACTAGTATGTACATGATTACCTTTATATATCACATAATTAGTACAGAGTAATAGCAGTACAACTTAGCTTATGTGCTAGTTTCATATTACACATGATTAACAAGGGTAACCATTCTATTATGTCCAATGATTCCACCTATTGCATTCACGTAATATCTAAGCTCATAATTACAATGGTAGTAAGCTAATGTAATACAAGTGATTCCACTACTGGTTATGAAGGTTACACTTATATAGTTTCCCTAATCAATACAGGTTAGTTATAAGCACAACATAAGCTCATAGAATAGAGTGTATTCAAAGCTTATATGGGTATAAGTAACATAGTGTTCAATATAGTTGTGTTTAATATGAAGAGTTACAAGCCTATTCAAGCTTACATGGTTAGAATCCATGACCTGAACTATTCCCATAGATAACACATGGTTAACAAATCCAATACAAATGGGAAACAAGCTTAAGTGTTCATAGTTAAGCATAGTGTAATAGAACTCCATAAGTAGTAGTAGTATGCATAATATACAAATATATGAAACTGTAATCATACTAGTCTTAAAGCTTATGCTTGGTGAAATCTCGGTTATCATAGATAGAATCGTTCTAAGAGGGGCTAGGATAGGATCCTTTCTCCCTAAAGGGCCACCATCGTATAGTTTATATTGAATAAAATCCCAGTTTCACCCGATTCCAACCGATACAAATGGTCAGGGCCTACATTCCACTTCCCCGGTTTTACAACAACCTCAAAAGAAAACTCTCAGCCTCTACGTGCCCATAAATAACATATTCTAGCTGATAGACACGTTCAATTTCTGCCAATTTGGACAGAGTTGAATAGCTATGTCCAAATGGACAGAGCTAAGTAGCTCTGTCCATTTGGACATAGTTAATTGCAAAAAAAATTAAAAGAACATATGAAGCGCTATTGATATAAGATCTTAGATTTTGAATTTGGATTTAAGTGTAATACTTATTTTAAATGATTTTAGTTAAACAAAATTTAACATAAAACTTGAAATCTTTTAATGTTTTTTCTTTTTCTATATTTTTAATTAGCGTATTCTTATTCTCTATGTACATGAAATTTTATAGAATATTTAGACAGCTCTGTCCAAAGAAATCTATAACTTTTTAATTAGTTTATTCTTATTCTCTATGTACATGAAAATTTACAGAATATTAGACAGCTCTGTCCAAAAGAATCCATGGTTATGGAGGCTTAAATAAATCCACCAGAGAAAATATCCATGGTTGGGGTGTCCAAATGGATAGAGCTGGGGTTTTCAGAATATTTGATGTTTTATGTCATGGAAACTAAGGGAACTAGGGAGTTAATGGACCACAGAGCAGGGGGTGTTTTTACATAGGGTAAGGTATCTATGGGAGGGAAGTAACTTCATATAAATATATACTTTAGGGGGTTTTGGCGGGTTATGCAATGATTAATTCATGTCACCATTAATGAAACTGCAATATGTAGCATCTCTAAATGACATTTAAGACTGCATAGGTTGCAACTCTGTTCAAATGGACAGAGCTGATCATCTCTGTCCAAATGGACAGAGCTGATCTGCTCTGTCCATTTGGATGGATTTGAACAGCTCTGTCCATTTGGACAGAGTTGAACAGCTCTGTCCAAATCGACATAGCCGATCAACTCTATCCAAATGGATAGAGCTGATCAACTCCCTAAGTAAACAATTTATTTATGTATGTTTTTTCATTGGTAGGGGACATGATTTCAAAACCTTTTCATTTCACGTCTTGCATGAGTTACAACTTCAGCTGTAGTGTAATAACTATATAGTTTTGTCCATAAGCTCTACTACTTGATTTAGTCCATACAACTACTAGCCGAAGTATAAGTCCCATGGCACTTTATGACTATCTTAGTCCATGATGCATTGCATTAAGTTCCATTGCCATTTCATGCTTTTTTGAAACATAGAGAGAAAAGGTTAGATAGAGAAATGCAAGTTTAAAGAAATAATTGCTTTATCTTCTTATGGGGATGGAGACCAAAACAACCAGAAGTGTAACGTAAAACAATAGGGATAGGCTGGACTAATGGGGGGAAATACATAGGTGTATGTAGTCATTCCCTAGACACTCGCCTTAGTCCAAGTTGAAATCTATATGTCCTTTCCATTTGATGTGATAAATCCATGAAATCACAATCATGCTGATTGATAGCAGTTAGTTGATTCATTGCCCTTACTCTTCATTGCTTTATACAACCAAAGGAACTAGGATATATAATTCATTGTAAACACTCTAGATCCCAGAAGAAGGGAAGTGGAAGTATTTAAAGCTGAGAAATGAAGAGAAGGCAAGGAATGCCAGATATCTATTATGAGATTATGTCAGTTCGATCGAGGCTGCAATGTAGAATAATCTAGAAATACTTTCTCCCTATGAGATTCAGGGATGAGCTAGCTGATTCACCTACGATATTTTTGAACCCCCAAATCTTCGAGATCGTAGCATCCTGAGTATAATAATAGTATATTCAATTATCTCTGATCTTTCTACCGAAATACATATAAGTTGAGTTGAAGAAATAGAAGCTCTATCTATATTTAATAGTGATGCTCTCACTAACAACTCTATAATGACTAGGTAGCTAGTAGCCAGTAGTAGTATTTGTCTATAGAGTAGGTAAGTACTTGCACTTTCCTTAGACTATATTTTATACTTAGCAAAACGTAGTTCATGCACTTGTAGTTAAAGAACTATTAGATAATATTAGTGATATCTAGGTCCTTATTGAAATCTTAGTTTTTATAGTTGCTAGGTCTTTGAAGTTGATTAATTAACATGTAGAAGGTTAGGCCCTTAGTGATTGAGGCATTATGGCTCTCGAACTTTAGGCATGGATATTTAGGCCTGACACATTATCTCCCCACATTTTCCACCTCTCGACTTGAAAAATTATTTAATGGATCGGCATGTTTGGCTTCAAATTACTCTACGTTTCAACCTTTGGCCTCTAAACCAAAACAAGTTTATGGCATGTGCCGAGGTCAAAACGTTATACAGCATGCATAGTAACCACCATATACCAGTGTATTTAGTGGATTCAGGGATATTCCTTATCACAAAGAAGCCTCACCGTCTTTATATATGTTATTTCTCCATACCACTTTTTTTTCTATTTATATTTCATTGAAATCTTAGTTTTAATAGTAGCTGGGTAATTGAAGTTGATTAATTAACATGTAGAAATTGATATTTGTGTAAACTTGTAGATATCATATCCAATGGAAAGAGAGCAGCCTTTGAGACAGAAGCATAGGAGGTCATCGCATTCTTCGGGAGTTGGTGTCCGAAATGAAAATCGAAGATTATCGACTTCACCTTGGGACTCAAGCTTATTGTATAGTTCACATTCATCTTATCATCGACGTGGCGATAGTGGTAGAGATGATTCCCCCTTATTATCTATGAGTGAACGTGGATAAAAACCTTCTGTACGGGAGACAAGTGTGGAAGCAGAGCAAGGTTTGCAAGAGGCTCGTCATCCTACAGAGGGTGGTAAAGATCAAGCAAGGACGCAAAATGTCCAGCTAGCTGAAGGTTGTATGCCCATTACGACCTATCCATCAGATTTACCGGATGAGATTCCATGGGAAAGTGGTCTTCAAAAAATGACTCTTGAAAGTTGTAGGGCTCACTATGACAAGCTACAAAACGATATTTCTAGTTTGGATCTCACTCCAGAGAACAAACAAAGTATAGAGATGGTTTTGCAATCTTTACAAATATTCATTGAGGTATATGAAGATCTTGGACCAAGAACAAATGGTTTTGTTTGTAAGTTTTAAACCTGTGTAGAGAAGCAAAGCATATAGATTCTTTTAAGCAAAATAGATATCACAACACATCAGTGACACATAAACACAAAGATTTACCCTGGAAACCCTTAACCGGGAAAACTAGAAAACCTTGGAGCCACACCTCCTATTTTCTCTTCATTACATTATGAAATCCTCACAATACAAAATATAGGTATTTCAAAACATCCAAATACCCTAATTCGTTAACGTGCATTAGAAAAAGACTCCAACCCCTTAACCGGGATTAAGTTACATATTTTTAGACAAATTCTAAAAATAGCCACAAATAGCTATAAATAGCCATAAAATCTATAAATAGCCAAAAAACTTTTCTCACTGCGCTCGCATCCGAAATGGCCTAACCATTGAAGGTGCCTTTGGGATCATGAAGCTGCAGTGCTAACATGCGCACCTCCCCTCCATATGCACATGCAAAGGATATAACATATACCAAACATTCTCCCACTTGTTGTTTCCTTTGCATAGCAATGAGTCATGTACTCATAAAGTCACAGGTTCAGGGCATCAATGCCCATATATTCTCTACACCAAGAGAACTTCTTTGTACTAACAGACTTTGTTAATGAGTCTGCAACATTTTTCATGGTGTCAACTTTCTCTAGCAGCACCTTCTTTTCTTCAACCATATCTATCACAAAGTGATATTGCACATCAATATGCTTTGTCCTAGCATGATAAATAGGGTTCTTTGCCAAGAAGATTGCACTTTGGCTATCACATTCTAACCTTACACCTTTCTTTATAAACCCAATACTTGAACACAATCTTTGCAACCACACAACTTATTTGATTGCATGAGTGGCTGCCATGTATTCAGCTTCTATAGTTGAGAGTGCAACTACAACTTGTCTCTTGCTCATCCAACTGATAGCTCCTCCAAATATGTTAAACACATGCCCACTTGCAGATCTTCTATGATCAAGGTATCCAGCCCAGTCTGCATAAACAACTCCATGTACATTTATTACTCTGTCTGGTCTAGGCCTTCCTTGGTAGTAGATTGCATAATCTGTGGTGCCAGGAAAGACCCTCTTTACAGCTGCCCAATGCTCCTTTCTTGGTTTTAACATATATTTGCTCAAAAATCCCACTACATGAGCAATGTTTGGTCTTGTACAAACCATTGCATACATCAAACTACCAACTACACTAGCATATGGAACCCATGACATGTCTTCTTCTTCTTCCTATGTCTTAGGACACTGCTCTACAGATAACTTTACACCTACAGGAATAGGAACCTTGACTGGCTTACTTTCCTGCATGTTAAATCTCTGTAGTACTGTCTCAACATATTTTCTTTGATTTAAACTTATCATTTTGTTTGCACGATCTCTTATTATCTCCATTACCAGAGTGAAGTTTGCAGCACCGAGATCTTTCATATCAAACTTGGAGGAAAGTTGAGACTTCACCTCCTTTATAAAATCTTTGTTGTTTCCAATCAACAACATGTCATCAACATACAGAACTATGTTAATGAAGTGATCGCCAACCTGTTTGGAATATACATAGTGATCAACTTTTCTTCTCACAAACCCCAATCCAAGTATGTATGTGTCAAACTTCTGGTACCACATCCTTGGAGATTGCTTTAGACCATAAAGGGACTTCTTTAGTTTACAAACCAACTCATTCTTTCCCTTTACTATGAACCCTTCTAGTTGTTTCATGTATATTTCTTCTTCGAAATCCCCATGTAATAATGTTGTCTTCACATCCATCTGTTCTACTTCAAGATCAAAAGCAGCAGCAATAGAAAGAAGAAATCTAATAGAAGTTAATTTTGCAACTGGAGAAAATATTTCACCAAAATCAATCCCCTCTACTTGAGAATATCCCTTTGCTACCAAGTGGGATTTATACTTATCCACTTTACCTTCTGCATTCAACTTCTTTTTAAATAGCCATTTGCTCCCAACAACTTTTCTCCCAGCTGGTAACTGCACTAGCTGCCAAGCTTCATTTTTGTCCAAGGAATCCATTTCTTCATCCATGGCCTTTTTCCAGAGATCACTATCCTCTGAATCAACAGCTTCCTTCACATTTGTAGGATCATCATCAGTAATAGACATAGCAAAATGAGAGCGAAAATCAGGAGGGGAATACCTTTTTGGTTGCCTTATTTATAGAAATGATCTCCTCAAAACTGGAGTATGAGGTTCTTCTTCTTCTGATTTTGCTTCTTCTATTGAGTCAAATTATTCACCTTCTAACTTAAACTCTATTTTCTCTGGTTCCTTTTCCATTGGATTCACTTCCTGTCTAGGGACTTCTTTGACCTCTCGAAACACAACATCTTGACTGTAAACAATTTTCTTAGTTATAATATTCCAAAGCTTATACCCTTTCATACCATCTTTATAGCCAATAAAGATACACTTCTCAGCTTTGTTATCCAACTTGCTCCTTTTCTCCTTTGGAACATGTACATAAGCATCACAACAAAAAAATTTGAGATGCTTAATAGAGGGTTTCTTACCAGTCCATACATCTTGTGGAGTTTTATCAATCAATGCTGATGTGGGTGATCGGTTTACCAAGTAACATGCTGTCTCCACTACTTCTTCCCAAAATTCTTGTCCTATCCTAGCACTGCTTAGCATGCTCCTTGCCTTTTTGATCAACGTCCTATTCATCCTCTTAGCAAATCCATTATGTTGAGGTGTGTATGGAGTAGTCTTTGCCTTGCTATTCCACACTTCTTACAAAATTCCTCGAATTCATTCCCACAGAACTCTCCGCCATTATCTGTCCTCAATACCTTTATTTTCTTTTCTGACTGGTTTTCTACAAGAGCCTTAAATTCTTTGAACTTGGCAAATACTTCAGATTTCTTTTGAAGGAAATAAATCCATATGTTCCTTGAGAAATAATCTATAAATGAAACATAATACACATATTTTCCTAATGATGGAACAGGAACATGTCCAAACACATCACTGTGTATTAATTCTAGAATTCCCTTTGCTCTTGTAGCACAAGATGCAAATCTTACTCGATTTTGTTTTCCATATATGCAATGTTCACAGAAATCAAAATCTAGAGTGCAATCAGTCATACCTTCAACCATACCTTTACCTTGTAATGCTCAAAGTCCCTTTTCTCTGATATGCCCCATTCTTTGATGCCACATCATTGTCTTTCCTCTTGATGCAGTCAGGATTTTGTCATCTTTACCTCCTTCCTCTAGCACAACAGAATTGTTACATTCATCAATGATGGTTTTTCTCAATAGTCTGTACATAGTTCCATACTGAACTCCCCTCATCAATACCATTGATCCTTGAACCATTTTTCAACCACCATATCCACACACAGTCTTTACACCTACAACATCCATCTTTCAGATAGATATCAAATTTCTTGCTAGATTTGGAATGTGTAGCACGCCAGGCAGAGTTCTAATCCTTCCATCCTTTAGTTTTAGCTTGACTCTACCATATCCAATGATACTAGCTGGTGAATCATCTCCCAAGTACACATCTACTCCATTGTACTTTTCATATTCATAGAACCACTCCCTATGAGGGGTCATATGACATGACGCACCTGAGTCAATCGGCCGTGTATCACATTCTGAAGAATTACCCGTGGAAGCTAGGTACACATCCCCTCCTTCTTTTGATGAGTTCTCTCCTTCTTTTGATGAGTTCTTCACCTCTGTGGAAGTGGTATCCTCATATCCCTTTTCTTTCTCAACATTCTTAGATCTGCAGTCCTTTTTATAGTGCCCAACTTTACCGCATTTCCAACACTTTCTTATTCCTTTTCCTGGGGATTTAGATCTACCCTTATATTTAGATCTTCCCCAAGATCCTTTATTTTTGTTTCTCTCATGGGGGTGACCTCTCATAGACAAGGCATCCATGCTATGATTATCCATGGTTTTCCGCCTCATCTCTTCTGATAGTAGGGATGATACAATTTCATCAAATTTTAAGGTCGCCTGGCTAGAACTACCTATTGCAACAATTAGGTTGTCCCAGGAATCCGACAAAGAACACAATAATGTAATACATTTATCTTCTTCGACCATTTTAATACCAACAGAGGTTATCTGACTTACCAGAGTATTGTCGGCATTCAAATGCTTTGTTACAGTGTCATTCTCATCCATTCTAAGGTGAAACAACTTCTTTTGCAGAAACAACTTGTTCACAACAGGATTTTGATTGATACAAACTCCTTAGTTTTGCGCATAGATTTATTGCACTATCTTCACCAAATACATTCAACAAAACAGAGTCTGATAAGCACAATCGTATTGTACTCCTCTCCCTTCTTTCTAATTTATCCCAATCTTCTTGTGATGTTGCAGTGGGTTTCATACCCGGATCCACATCAATCCATTGTTCCCGATCTACTAGAAGATCCTCCATTTTGAGCTTCCATAGATCAAAATTTTGGCCGTTAAATTTTTCGATCTTGATTCTTGAAGTGCTCTCCATTCTCTTTCAATGCACAAATTAACACTACAAAGCTCCCACTAAACCCAGGTTTATCACAAACCCGAGATCTATCAATCGTGTCAAACCCTTAGCAGCAACTAATGCCAAAATTGAGCTCTGATACCACATGTAAGTTTTAAACCTGTGCAGAGAAGCAAAGCATACATATTATTTTAAGCAAAATAGAGATCACAACACACCAGTCACACATAAACACAGAGATTTACCTTGAAAACCCTTAACCGGGAAAACTAGAAATCCTTGGAGCCACACCTCCTATTTTCTCTTCATTACATTATGAAATCCTCATAAAACAAAATATAGGTATTCTGCAACATCCAAATACCCCAATCCATTAACCCGGATTAGAAAAATACTCCAATCCCTTAACAAGGATTAAGTTACATATTTTTAGACAAATTCTAAAAATAGCCACAAACAGTTATAAATAGCCATAAAATCTATAAATAGCCAAAAAAATTTGCTCACTGCGCTCACATCGGAAATAAGGCCTACGGCATGTTTCCATCAAAGGTGCCTTTGGGATCTCCGAGCTTTAGCGCTGACATGCGCACCTCCCCTCCATATGCACATGTAAAGGATATAAAATATACCCAACATTGTTGCCTTGATGCAAAGAAGAAAGGCAGAAGTGATGGGTCCAGACAAATGGGATGTTGTGAAGGAGAGGGTGACTATAGAACAGGCCAACTCAATGTTCAACTTCAAAGAGGGCCTAAAGTGGAAAGCATTGAAAATGCAATATTTTAAGCACCGTGAACTTGCACATTTTTTATATGATCGGTTTCTTCCAGCCTATGGTCGATTGCCATGGAACGATGAGGTTCCTAATTATTTTGCTAGGTTTTTTTATGCAGAATGTTTTTTGGAATGAAGTTAGAATATATTTGTTGGAATATAATCCGTCGAGATTATACAATATGTAAATATTTTAAATAGATTCTGAATATGAATAGTCATGTAGGAATATGAATAGGTTGGTCGGAAGTTGATTCACAACCGACATATGAATTGTATAAATAAATGCATTAGCAAGGGAATAAATTGAATCGGGAGTTATACCTATTAGTGGTATCAGAGCTTGGATGTTTGCCATAACTCCTGGCTGCATTTCAGTCCTGGCATTCTGCTTGCCAGTCCATTGCCAGACTGCCTGCTTTGTCAATCTGCCAGTTGCATGCATTGTATGCATTATTCTCTTGGAGACCTGCCTAACCCTAATTTGTAACCACGCTTTCTCTTCTTATCGTTCCATTCATCATTATGTAGTGTGTGATGCTTGTTATGTGGTGAGAACCGTGGAGTGCTGTGTTCATTAATGAGCTGTAAGTTTGTATATATGCTGTGAGCTGTGATTTTGTATCTGCGTTGAGTATATGCTTGCTACTGGAGTTATTCCGCCTGGTGAACGCCCTCTGCGTGAAGACTGCGTGAAGAACAAGGCGCATTTCGAGTTGAGGGAATTCCTTTGTTTCAGAGGGAATTCCTTTGTTCTGCAATCTGGTTTGCAGCTGTTTGGTTATATTTTGATAGGATCTTCAGCAAGACCCCACGAACTACTATTGTAACAACGTCATGTTGGATATATTGTACAATCTTACTGTGATCAGTGCGTTTGCAGTTGTAGTGATAGCGCCTACGATTTGTGTTCATTGTCGTGATAAGCATAATGAAACTGCTGTATGATCTGGTTTTTGTATGAGATATGATCACTGTGATTGCTTGAAGAAAGAACTTAGTCTTCTGAAGTGGATGTGATTCTCTGTCTTACGAATTGTTGCTGCATTTTCTAAGCCTGTGGATGCGACCACTCACTATGTGAGTGAAGATTGTTGCGATCGATTGAAGCTATGATATGCTTCTGCAATTTTTTTTGAAGTTGGAGATCGTTGGTGGAGACTCATGCTTTCATCAACTGCGTGGAGTCTGTAAACATTTTTCATGTTGATGGTATCTCTCTCCACTGGTGCGTTGAAGTGGTATCTCTCTTCACGATGTTTCTCAAGTGCATGGAGGTAAATTCTTGATGTTCTATTCAGTTGTGACCGTTGGGGAGCAAAAACCCTAATTTTTGCCCTAATCGTTTGCATTGAAGAGTGAAATAGTCTGCAAAATTTCTCATGTCTCCATGGCCACAACATGGAATTCTCACCTCAACGTGGATTTCTTTGCTGTGTATTTGTTGCTGCTATGACCGCGTTGAAGATTGACATTATCCAATTGCATGAAGGTAAACTTTACATAATTTAATGTGGAGGAGTGTGACTATTTGAAAACCTAATTTTGGCATAATTCCTGTGCATGAAGTTTGTCTACAAATATTTTTCATATGCATAATATGGATATTGTATGAGTTCGTGGTTGCTGCTGACAATTGCTACTGACTGAAGCCTGGGTTGAAGACTGCTACGACATTGGTTCCTGGAGGAGATAAGCATGGTGTTTAGGGCTTGATTTGCTTTGGTTCTTATATTTTATGTGGCTCTAATAGTTCTGTTGTTGGCGAGGGACTGTGCTTATTATAATTGTTTGGGATTGTGATCGTGGTTTGGTGTAAACATATGTCTGGTTTATCTGAAGATAAACTTTTTTATTTCCAGCTGCATTAAAGACCGTAAAGACTACGTTGTAAATCACCTTGGCAGAGATTGTAGACCTGCAGGGTTATTGTTTTTCTATTTCTCTTTGTCATATTAAGTTCATTATTGTAAATTACACTAACAGTTGTAAAAGATGCAATCTATAGCATATATAGTTGGTGCCACTCTCACTGGCAAAGACACTTATTTAGAATGGCGGAGGAAGATCAAATCTGCCTTTATCTACAATGACCTTTGGGACAGCATTTGCGAAGGTAGCACAATAGAGACAGAATATGGAAAGCCCATAACCATAGACCCAAGACCTCTAGAATCCGAGAAAGAGAAGGCCATTTGGAGAACAAAAGACAAGAAACATTTAGCGGTAATCACTGCCACAGTCAGTGAAGAGGTGAGCCAACACATATTGCCTGCAAAATCATGTTTTGAAGCACTAAAAACGTTAAAATATCTATATGATTCACACTCTGAAATGGAAGTTATTCAACTAATGTTAAAACTATTCAGTTTAGAAGTAAAAGACAATGATCCCATGTTAGTTGCCTCTGAAATCAAAGCTATCATGCACAAGATTCAAGCCTCTGGTATGAAACCAGATCTTCCCCTTCTAGCATTTGTAAAATCTTTGTATCCTACTCACTCCAACTATCTTGAGTCATTGCAAGCTAGTGACAAGTTCAAATCACTGACATTTGACACCCTGGTATAAAAGATAGCTGACAGAGAGAAAGCCTTTGGTAAGAAGACAATCGAGCATTCTGGAGAATCACTTTGCTTTGCTCAAAAAGCAAAGAACCATACCAAATACCAATCCAAAGATCACCCCAAAGGAGAAATCAGCAAGAGAGGTAAAGGAAGAAGAAACTTCAGAGGTAGAGGAGGCAGAAACAACTTCAGCAAAAGATTAGATTTGCAATGCAAGCGTTGTGGAAAGACTGGACACACATCATATCAGTGTTGGGCTTCGTGGGACTCCATCAAAGATAGACATAACCAGAAGAAAGATGACAGTAAAAACCAAGATGCTAGTAAATCTTCCGATTCTGCTCATTATATTGTTACACATTGTAATCTTGGAATTAATGAAATGACTTCACTTTCATCTTACAAATATTGTTGGCTTCTTGATACTGGTGCAACATCACACATGAATTTTAGAAAATACTGTTTTGAAGAACTTAATGAAACAATAAATGACATAGTGTACTTTGCAGATAAATCAAGTCTTAAACCAAAGGGAATGGGCACCATTCGACTGAAGATGCCGGGATTCCCTGATTTCTTGTTGAAGAATGTTCTTTATCTTCCAGAGTTGCAGAGAATCCTACTGTCCTTGGTGGATATTCGACAACGAGGCCATTCCATCCACATGTTTGATGGAATCGTAGAAATAAGAAAGTCCTCTGACAACCAAGTCATTATGACTGGATACGAAGATGGGAAGCTGCTGAAGCTAAAGGGTTCATCTGCAAGAGTTCAGAACTATGCCTACCTCTCTGAGCATGGAGAAGGTAATTTGTCATCTAGTTCATTGTGGCATGCAAGATTTAGTCATCTAAATTATAATAGTCTTCGTTTGTTGAGAAAGAATGGTGTATTTGGTTTTCCCACCATTCCCAAAGAGAAGAACAAATGTGATGCTTGTATATTAGGGAAACACAGTAAGCTGCCATTCCATGAATCTAATTTCAGAGCAAGTAGGAATTTAGAATTAGTGCATTATGATTTATGTGGCCTAATGCCAACTCCTTCTGCAAATGGGAATAAGTATTTTATGACATTTGTTGATGACTACTCAAGAATGTGCTGGATTTACTGTTTAAAGACAAAATCAGAAGCATTTCAAACATTCAAAGACTTTCATGCATTGATAGAAAAACAAGCACAATCAAAAATTGGTACACTTCGTACTGATAATGGGAAAGAATACACTTCAAATGCTTTTGAAGATTATCTTCGCCAACATGGAATTGCACGTCAGACTACCGTTCCCTACAATCCTCAACAAAATGGTGTAGCAGAAAGAATGAATAGAACCATAATGAATATGGTTCGCTCAATGATGTTTTTCAAAAATGTAAAACTAATGTTTTGGGGTGATGCAGTGAAATGTGCAGCCTCTTTGAGAAACAGAAGTCCCTCAAATGCTCTTGATGACAAGACTCCATATGAAATGTGGTTTGGCCATCTCCCTTCAGTCAGGCATCTCAGATTTTTTGGTTCCACCTGTTATGCCTTGATTCCAAAGGAGCAAAGAAACAAGCTTGGTGCTCGAAGCAGAAAATGTATTTTCCTGGGGTACGAAGAATACTCCAAGGCATACTGTCTGTATGATGAGGTAAACAAGAAGTTTGTTATTTACAGAGATGTCATTTTTCTTGAGACTAATAAAAATGACCAGTCCATTGAGAGATAGCTTGATCATTTGGAAAAATATCCTCATCCAAAGACATATTCTGAAAAAGAATATGAAATTCCAAACCTTGAAGGGGGGATTCCTATTCTGGATCAACCTTTGGAATTTCCATATGAAGAACCCACTCCCCTGCATGAAGAAGTTCCTGCTACTTCACCTGAACAAGAGATTTAACTGGATGATGTGATTGAGAGAATTGAAAGACTCTCAATCAATGATGAAGCACCACCAACTAATCAACCAGGACCATAATGGAAGATTCCTAAATGGGCCACAAAGACACTTGAAAGTGTCCATCCAGATGAAGTTGGAAAGACGGAAACGAGAAGGTCAAAAAGACATGAAGATGGAGGAGAAGCAGATAATTCAAGTGATGACATGGATGTATCATTTGATTGTGAATTTAATTTATCTGCTAACTTTGAACCAACTTCCTTTGAATAAGCTTCTACTCGAGTTGAGTGGAAAGAAGCTATGCAAAATGAGTATGATGCACTCATGAAGAATGGAACTTGGAAGCTGGTTGACCCTCCAGTTGGAACTAAACCAATTGGCTACAAGTGGGTGTACATGAACAAATACAAATCAGATGGCTCACTTGACAAGCACAAAGTGAGGCTTGTAGCAAAAGGCTATGCACAGAAGGAAGGAATTGACTATGAAGAAACGTTATCTCCTACAACAAAATGGGCTACCATCTGTACCTTACTCTCTTTAGCTGCTCAGAAAGGGTGGAAATTTTATCAGATGGATGTTAAGACTGCTTTCTTGAATGGAAACTTGAAAGAGAATGTCTTCATGTCTCAGCCAGAAGGATTTGTTGTGAAAGGAAAAGAACAAAAGGTATGCAAGCTTGTCAAATCCTTGTATGGCCTAAAACAAGCGCCTTGCGCATGGTATGAAAAGTTAACCAAGCATATTTTGAAGTTAAATTTCGAACATTTTGATCTTGATGATGCAACACTGTTTATAAAGAAAGTTGGAAGATCTGTTGTGTATCTTGTGGTGTATGTAGATGATCTTTTTATGACAGGGAACAATGAGAGCTATATAGCATCCATAAAGAAAGATTTGAAAAAGATCTTTGAAATGACAGATATGGGACATCTCCACTATTACTTAGGAATTGAAGTCACTCAACATCCTAAGTACATATTCCTATCTCAGAAAAAATATGTTGGAGAACTACTAAACAAATTTTGCATGACAGAATGCAACCCTATATCTACTCCAATGGAACAGAAAATGAAGCTCACATCAAGCGAAGGAAAAGAATTTGAAGATACGACCAAGTATTGACAACTTGTAGGAAGTCTTATCTACCTTACAACAACTAGACCAGATATTTCTTATGTTGTTGGCATACTTTCAAGGTTCATGCATAAACCTTGTGAAGGACACTGGTCAGCTGCAAAAAGAGTTCTAAGATACTTGAAGGGGACTCAAGATGTTGGACTCAAGTACTCTAAAGTGGATGAATTCAAACTTATTTGGTACTCAGACTCAGATTTTGATGGCGATAAGGAGACATGAGTATCAACTTCTGGATACACTATGAGTCTTGGATCAGCAGTTGTCTCATGGAGATCACGCAAATAGTCAGTGCCGACAGATTCAACAATAGAAGCAGAATATGTGGCTGCAGCTGAAGCAACGAAAGAAATAGTATGGCTGAGGAAGATACTTGAAGATTTGCAAGAAAAACAAGAGAACTCCACTCCATTATTGATCGACAATACTTCTGCAATCAAGCTGGCTAAGAATCCAAGATTCCATGATCGAACCAAACACATCAACACAAAGTATCGTTTGATTCGACATCATGTAGAGGCCAAGACAGTCCATCTTCGACATTGTTCCACAAATGATCAAGTTGCAGACATCTTCACCAAAGCGCTTGGACGAGAAAAGTTTGAAAGATTCAGAAACATGCTCGGACTTACTAACACCCCTTCGGATTAAGGGGGGGATTGTTGGAATATAATCCGTCGGGTTATACAATATGTAAATATTGTAAATAGATTCTGAATATGAATAGTCATGTAGGAATATGAATAGGTTGGTCGGAAGTTGAATCACAACCGACATATGAATTGTATAAATATATGCATTAGCAAGGGAATAAATTGAATCGGGAGTTATACCTATCAATATTGATATTCATTCCGAGTTTTATGGAGTTGGAAAGGGGAGGATATGCAATCGAAAAGGTGGCCTTAGATATCCTAGTACTCTTTGACCTCCACCTCCGATATCTCGTCCACCAAGGCTTGTGACTTACAAATCAAACATGGAGCCCACATCACAAGTTGGGACAACTACAAGGCATAATGTTGCTGAAGGTTTGAATTCGACATTTGTAGGAGTTGATGTTGGATTGAGTCGAGAGAGGGCTTGAGCCACTATTCGGAAAAATTTTGTTTACAAAACAAATGATGAGTTAGATTGTATGGGCATTGAAGATCTAAAGGCCTATGCCAAGCTTTGTCATAATATAGCTTCGGATAGAATATCTAATGACATGTCAAGTATAGGAGAGGTTTGTGTACTTCCAATCTATTTTTTTTTATTTTTATTTTGAATTAAACTTTTTGTTACAGTATATCTATGTATGATAAATTATTTTTTTATGTATAGTAATAAATACGTTACGTAAATGTTTATTGTTTTCAGTTTTCTCGATTGTTAAATGAACATAATTTTAGAGTCTCCACTAGTCAAAATGCTGAAAATGTAGAAGAGCATATTGAAGAGGTATATTTAAAAATTACACATTCATATTTATTTTTGAGAGATATTTTTTTGTTTTTAAATTTAACTATGTAGCTTATTGTTAATTTGACTTATTTATGCAGGTTTTGTTAGATTCAAACATTTTAGATAATTTTCCATCTATTGTGAGCTAATGTTTTATTCTTTTTGTTTTTTAAGTTAATTGCTAAGCTTAATATTTTTTGCTTTTATTATGATTTATTTATTAACAAAATTTAAATTTTAAGGGAAGAGAACATATTGAAATTGGAGGTGAAGATATAGGTTCTTTGATCGATGTGGATATTGGCACCGAGGTAATTTTGTTCATAATTGAATTGTTCTTTGATATATATGTTTAAATAGTTTAAATAATGTTTAACATTTGTAAATTACTTTTATATATGTTGAAGCTTGGGTCTCTTCGATCTTTTCAAAGCAAAGGAAAGACTCCATTGGATGATAGTGTTGGAATTGTAAGTTTAATATTTTATTTTTTTTAATTTAGTTTAAAATAGTCTAAATAATTTGTAAGATTTATAAATTGTTTTTATATATATTGTAGCTTGGGTCTACTCCACCTTTTAGAGGCAAAGAGAAGACTCCGTTGTATGATAGAGAATTGGAGGTAATTTTGTTAATAATTGAATTGTTCTTCGATATATTAGTTTAATGTTTTAATGTTTTGATTTTGGTTTAAAGTTCTTTAAACAATTTATGATATTCATAATCTATTTTTATACATGTTGCAGATTGTTAGGAGTCCAATGGAAACGAGTCCAAGGAAAGACCCTAGTCGTGGATAGTGGTGGAATTCCATTTAGAGAATTATTTATATTGTTCAAGTTTTATGTAGATATATATATTGTAGTTGATTTGGACATCGAAGAGCTTAATTTTAGGATTATATACATGTACTTTGAACTCTCATGTACAAATTTTTTAGATTATATACATGTACATTGAACTCACATGTACATGCTTGTTTTTTTGGATTATATACATGTACATTGAGCTCACATGTTCATGATTATTTTTTTGGATTATATAAATGTGCACTGACCTTAGATATTGTTTTTTTGATTATATACATGTATATGTAAATGTTAGGAATGTTAGGAAGTTTTGATAGGTGCAAATATATGAATGTATGTAAATTATTAAATTTATGTATGTTTCTTGTTGAGAAGTTGAGAGTGATAGAAATGATATGAAGTTTTGATAGCTGCAATCTAATGTTAAGAATGAATATATGGAGAATGTTAATGTTAGGAGTGAATGTGGGAATGGGGGAATGTTCGGATTGAATGTTTTGATAGGTGCAATGTTAGGAGTGAATGTGGAAATGGGGGAATGTTAGGAGTGAATGTTTTGATAGGTGCAATCTTATGTTAAGAATGAATATATGGGGAATGAATATGGAAATGTTAATGTTAGGAATGTTAGGAAGTTTTGATAGGTGAAAATATATGAATGTTTGAAATGAATGTTAAGAATGATTGTTAGGAAATGTTAGGTGCTAATATATGAATGTATAAATGAATGTAAAAATAAATATATAGGAATGTTAATGTTAAGAATTAATATATGGGGAATGTCAATGTTAAGAGAGAATGTTTTGATAGGTGAAATGTTAGGAGTGAATGTTAGCACTGAATATGAGAATGTTAGGAGTGAATGTTTTGATAGGTGCAAATATATGAATGAATGTTAAGAAATGTTAGGAATGTTAGGAAGTTTTTATAGGTGCAAAATATATGGAAGTATGTATTATTAAGTTTATGTATGATTGTAGATGTAGTGTTGAGAAGTTGAGAATGTTAGGAATGTTAGAAAGTTTTGATAGAAATATTTTTTATTACTGAGGTAAAATTAGCAACTTGATTTTGAATTTTAATATGTTTTATACTAAGGTAACATTACCAATTTAATTATAATATTTATTTTATTTTCCATACAAAAAAAGAAAATGAGCACTACAAAGTTGCAGTAGTGAGGAAACTACAAATAGCATTCCTATATAACCCCCCAGGATTTAAATAAAGGTGATGAAATGAATACATAAAAACAAAAAGAAAGACTTGTAGAGTTATAGGGAGAATTCAAAAAGTTAAGGCCCTCCATGTTTGATGGAGAATTTGAGGAAGTGATAAAATCTTGGTTGTTAAATCTGCTTCATGGTGGAAGGAGGCTAAGAGTGTCAGTAACATACGTAGTAAAGAGTTGAGTTGGAAATTTTTTTAAAAACTATTGAAAAAATGTATATGTCAGAATGATATTATGATGAGAAAGCCCAATAATTCAATGATTTGAGACTAGTATTGTTAACCATTGAATAAATTCTAATCGATTTTGTAAATTTACAATGCTATGTACCATACCTAAGAGTTGAAAAAACTAAGGTATACATTTTTTTGTTTACCCCCAGTGTATAAGGAAAAGATTGTGTTTGAAATTCCTCAACAATGGATGAAGCAATTAGAAAGGCCTAGTTGTGCTACCATTTGTTTAAACAAATATCCAAATTGAGTAGAAGTTGAAAAAATAAAAATAAAATTGAAAAGATCAATCAACGTAGGAAAGGATTTCAACCCTCATCTTTTGGAAAAGGAAGAAGAGGTCATACTAATAAAAATTACAACAGGAGAGGTTCAACCAATAGCAATGGGGTAAAGAGTATCGAAACTTCTAGTGGTGGATGGAATAGTAACTCATAAGCATGTTGCAGGAAGCTTCTACTGTGAATGGCATAGCCAGGAATATCCCTATAGTTAATGTTTCTTTGGAATATCGGTAGGAGGACCATCAATCCACCATGTTGGAAGTAGAAGGTAAAGCTTTGAACATACATGTTTCTATACTTATCGATTCAGGGGCTAGGTTAAGTTACATTGCACCAAAAGTAGTTGAAAAGTGTAAACATAGTAAGGAAAAACAAAAAAATGCATGGTTGGTATAGCTGGCAACAAAGGTAAAAAGGAAAGTTACGGAGATATTTAAAGATTTGTTATTAGGTTTTAATGACTTGGATAGCTCAGTTAATTTAAATATACTTCCCCTATGATCTTATGACATTTTGATAGGTATGGATTCGTTAGAATCTCATAAAGCTATTATTGACTATTTGCATAAAATTTTTAGTAATGTGGATGAGGAGGATAAGTATCATAAAATGAATAAAATTTATAGACCTTTATCTACACGACAAATTTTATCACTACAACATAAAATTGTATTAGGAAAGGGTGTCAACTTTATGACATCAAAATTAAAGAATTTAAGCCCAAAAAATAAAAAATGGAATTGGAACAATTTCTTATTTTAAAGGAATTTGAAGTTGTATTTTGTTATAAGATATCAGTATTACCACCTAGACGATATTTAGATTCTAAAATAGATCTAATGTCATTTTCAACACTAGTATCATGAGCTCCATATCATATGAGTATCCTAGAATTAACGAAAAGAACAATACAATTATAGGAGTTACTAGACAAAGGATATATTTAGCCTAATGTATCTCCTTGAAGAGTACCTATTTTGTTTGTGGGTGTGCTAGTAATATGATAAATTGTAGTGTATTATTATTGTTCACTGTCGTGCGTGGAAAACTTATATTTGATGAGTAGATAACCAACCATTGATGGCAGATAACTAGAAGAACACGAGCAAAAAAAAATTCCAGCCAACGAAATTTTTTTTGGGTTTGCATTATAAATAACAGTTCCGTAACGGAAAAACATTGTTCAGCCGAATAATTGTTCGGCCAAATAATTATGCGACCGAATAAATTCTGAGACCCAAAACCTGCACAATTTTCAGGTTCCTCCATTTTCAGAAGGTAAAATGGATGCCTTACACTACAAATCAACTGTCGGACTTGATATCATTAGTTTCAGCATTGAATCTACTTTTCATAGGCATAGATTTTGTTGTGTATAGGTGAGATCCGCTAATTTTATTTATTTTTGTTTCTTAACATGTGTCGAGTTTTGTTTCATCTCTTTCAACATGCGGTGAAATGATTGAATATATAACTTTAAAAATACACCACCTAAAAAATTGAAACAAATATGGTGCGCTTAATTGGAGCGTCTACTTCAAAAGGGTATTCGTAGATTTTTAAATTTTATAGTCAATTGAGAGAAAATTGGCGCAACCAAACACATGTTGAAAATCGACAAGGTTTTCCCATTGATCGAATTCAAAAAAATATTATAATTAGTATATAGATTCATTGGTTACAAACTTATAGTCACCACAATAGTATATTGTGTGTAGATTGTCGTAACATAGTTTGTTTTTGCAAAACAAAAGTTTAACAATGATTTTAGGGGCACAACCAAACATGTCTATTTTTTAGTCCTTTCATTTTATAAGGACACACTATCAAACATTTTCCGAAACGACATATCAAATCTCAATAAAAAAAATAGAAAAAATTATGAATAGAAAGCTAACATAAATCTCTAAAATTTTTGCTTTTACTTGAAAGTGAAATTCTAAACCAAAATATCACTTTCATTTGCCCAAAGTTGAAAAACATGAGAAAATCAAATTTATTTTCTCATAAGACCCCCCAAAATAGACACCTATCTTCATGGATTCACCCATATAAGTCTTTAATTAACACTATAAACTGATATTTGACACATTGTATTGTTGTGATCTTCTTATCACTCCTTACCAAAGTGTTTGCAAGGCATTCTTTAAAGGTTAAGTCCATAATTTTAGGTCTACTTCCTCATTATCAGGCCTTTTGGTAAGACAATAAAGAGTGTAGTGGCCTACATCAACATGGAAAACGATTTCGACATAGAGGTAGACACATTCATTATTTTCATTAAATAACTTAAATTCCTACCCATGATTTTCGATTTAGTGAATCGTGGACTAGTACAAAACACACAAAAATTTAAATCCCTCGGCCCTTAATTACTCACACCTAGAAATTTCTCAAATCTTTCCATTAATAAACTTATTTTGATATTTTGGTTCAATTTAAAAGGCGGATTGTTGAGACTCAGACATGTAGTGAGTTGCAAGGATTCAATTGACTTAGACTTGATTCCATTGCCCCTCCATCCCATACATGTATGCTTTCACGACAAGTGTTGAACAAAAAAATTTGATGCCCAGACTTAGGTTATGCTAGCTTTGCTAACTTACTTGGTATGTAGGTTTCTTTTTTAATGTTTTATGAGTTGCATTATTTTTTCTTAGGTGCCCAATCCTTATCATTCTTACATCTCTCAAGCTTGGGTTGCAGCACGGGGGCGTCACCTAGGGACCAATATGATATCACGTCCATTCATATTGGGGGGGTTAAAATTAAAAAATTAAAAGTTAATATATTGGTGGTATATTAGGGGTAAAAAGGTTTTTTTTTTAACTATATAAATATCCAATATGTTGAGGGATATTTTATTCCACAATCCTGCCCGCGCCCTTCACCATACTCCAAGCCTGCCTGCACCCCTGCGTATGCTGCATAGGTTTTCCTATGGTTTTCTACCCGCGCCCTTCACCAGTCGGTGATCCAATTGATTCAAAATAGCCAGATAGGTCTGTGGTAGTCCAATGAACAGTTATCCTTCTCCAATATTTGGATTCTGGGGCTTCTGTAAGCCTTTTCAGCCACTTATATAAGCTTACTGTAAATTTGCACCAAAGGACTTCATATTGATCTAATGCAGGTCCTCCATACAACACATACTCCAGCTGATTCCAGCCCCGCAATTGGACTTCTTGTTGGGTTTGGTGAGGTAACAGTAAAGAGGTTCGATAGGGTAAAGGGTAAATTTACTACCTTGCGCTGTACCCCCGATTCATTCCTGGCAAGGGAATAGGAAGCACTCAATGTATTCCTAGGGTGGGCAGTAAGATAAGGGCAGAGCTCCAAGCCTGCGTGCACCCTGAAGACGCTTTTTACTTCCAAGACCAGAAATGTGGAACAAACAATTGCAGATCTTTCCATTTCATCTCGAGAGACTAGAGCAAGCACACGGGATTCACTGAGCATCCGGGGGTTCCATGGAGGGTGCTTTAGATCAATCCTCTGGCCTTCACGACACATTGAGACTTCAGCAATCGAACAGAGTGTAGAGCAGCTTCCATGAGCGCAGCTGGTAATATTCTCTTTTTATTTGTTATTGATTTCTCGGCTCCTATTTCTTTACTTTTGGTTTTGTTGATACATACAACCTGATTTTGTAGTGGGTTTATGTAATCGAATATCGGAAGCGGTACATTTTTATAATGAGTGCAGTTGGCGCCATGCTGCTACTTGCATAGGTGAATGAATGGTATAGCTCAGTTGTTTAATTGATCTTTCGCAATATTAGAATTAATCGTATTGATTTTTCTTTTTAGTTTCTATGAAAGCAAGAATATACTGAGAAATGTGTGTGTTCATTGATTGCGGTGTAGTTTGATAAATGCAAACATAACCTGTGATCTATCTCTCTTCGGCAAGCTGCTTTACCATTGACCTTCATGGCCTTTTCATGACAGGCATCCTAACTACTCCGATATCAAGTTGTAGATTGCCATCTCCAACTACTCTGTTAAGGCATACTTTATCTTAGACCTGCTATCCCCAGTCAGTCTCAAGTTCTGGTTCTCACACCATGTTGAAAACTGAGTGAGCTAGCAATTGAACCATGGGCCTATCCTCGGTCAGCGGACTGATCTACTGCTGATCTACATGCCCTTTTCATGATGGGCACCTTTGCCAGTTTGATCTAAAACTCGTATTGTGGATTGCTACCTCTATCACCCGCCCCCAAGCCACAGTTTGGCTCAAGCGCCTTAGCCATCTGCAATCAATATTAATACCTGAATCTGATACCATATTGAAAATCAGACAAGTAAAATCAAACTCACGAATTGCCCCTACTATCACCGAACTACTTGCCTTTTCATGATGCGCACCCTTGCGGACTGCTCTACTGCTGAGCTAAATACCCTTTACATGATTGGAAACCTTACTAGTTTGATCTAAAAGATGCGGATCGCTACTTCCATTAACCCCCTTAAGACACATTTTGGCTCAAGCCTTCTTAGCCAGCCACCATCAATCTCAATACTTGTTTCTGCTACCATGTAGAAAATTGGACGCGCTAGGAGTTAAACCCAGGGCCCACATCTACTAACATCAAGCCACTTGGATTTTTCATGACCTTACGAATTTGGTATCTAGGTGGATTTCTATAGCCTATCATAGGCATTCCCTTTAAGCCACACTATGACTCAGGCCTCCTAGCCATTGCCAATTAACCTCAATACCTGGTTTTGCTGCCATGTTGAAAACTAGATATGCTAGCAATTGATTCCCGGACCTATCCCTGATTGGTAGGCTGTTCATCAACCACTGCGGGCCAAACTTTGGCTCAAGCCTCCTTAGCCATGCCCAATCAATCTCAACACCTGGCTCTAATGCCATGTTGAAAATTGGATAGGCTAGGAATCAAACCCAGGCCTTGCACCTACTAACAGCAATCCACCTGCTTTTTCATGACAGGCACTCTTACCAATTTTATATGAAGGTGTGGATTTCTATAGCCTATCTCTAGCATTATGACTCAAGTCTCCTAGCCATTGCTAGTTAACCTCAACACCTGGCTTTGCTGTCATGTTGAAAACTGGACATGCTAACAATTGTTCTCTGGGCCCATCCCCAATTGGAAGGCTGCTCTACCACTGAGCTACATGCCCTTTTCATGACGGGTACTCTGACTAGTTCTATCTAAAAGATGTGGATTGCCACCTTAAACTCTCCCCCCATTAGAGGAAATTTCAACTCAAAATGGGCCTTTTAACTTTTATTCAAATTCCATGTCATCATGTGTTAGCCAATGAAATTGATTTAAATTTGAAATACTGTATAGGTCTTAAACACTTTTTTAATATAAATTTGGGGATAGGTATCATTAAAAAAACTACTTTTTTTTGTTTGTATTTTTGACATATCTCCCTGTGCTTTTACTCAAATTTCGATCGGGAGAGCTCGTTGGATGCGGAATTAAATTCCCCATCCAACGAGTACCCACTCAGCATACTTTTTACGGACCCCGCTACCCCAAAAACAAGAAATACCTGAAAAAACGGAATGATGACATCATCATTCAGTTTTTTCAGGTATTTCTTGTTTTTGGGGTAGCGAAGTCTATCAAAAGTATGCCAAGTGGGTACTCGTTGGATGCAGAATTTAATTCCAAATCCAACGAGCTCTCCCGATCGAAATTTGAGTAAAAACACAGGGAGATATGTCAAAAATACAAACAAAAAAGTAGTTTTTTTCTTTTCTTCCTCCAAAATGAATAAATATTATTTTATTATTTTAACTATTATTTTATTAATTCATCTTAGGAGGCCCATTTTGAGTTGAAATTTCCTCTAATGACAGATGACACTGTGAGGCAAGCATCCTAGGCACGACCAATCAATCTCAACACTTGGCTCTGAGACCATGTTGAAAATTGGACAAGCTAGGAGTAAAACCCAGGTTCTATCTCTGGCTGCTCTATCATTGAGCTACCCTTTCATGATGGGCACCTTTATGAGTTCTATATAAAGGTTTGGATTGCTATTTCCAGTGCACCACTTCATGCCACTTTGGCTGAGGTCTTGTTGTCACCACCGATAAATCTCAACACACCTTCCTTCAAGCTACACATTGGCTTAACCCTCTTAGCCACTAACAGCCCATCTCAACACCTGGCTCTGATATCATGTTGCAAATTGGACAAGCTAGGAATCAAACCCTCAGGCCTGGGCTGCTTTATCGCTGAGCTAACCACCCTTTTTGTGACTAGTTCAGTATCAAGGAGAGGATTGATTTCTCTAATTCTCTCCTTCAAGCGACAATTTGGCTGAAGCCTCCTAGCCAACACAACTAAAGTTGATAGAATGTGGCTGCCTTTAGATTTGAATGGTTTCAGAAGCACCTACATCTTTGAATAAATTAGACACAATTATCTGCCAAAGTTAATTTATATATGGTTTATAACTGTAAGGGCACTTGTTAACCTTCTTTTAAGATAAACTTTTAAAAACTGTATTACCATATCTCACTTTCTTTCATGTCTGACCAAGTTACAGTAAAATCAGCCCAAGCAGATTAATTTTTAAGTAAGTGCAAAGAATTTGTTTAAACTTTAAAGTACCTCGGGATATTTTTCAAGAGGATGGAGATCTGTAGGTTAGTCAATCTTGACCTTAATCTTAATATTAGGTATTAAGGGAATATGATGGGAGATGGAAAATTTAAGATGAACAAATCTGCTTTTACTCACAATGTGGCCTAGGCCGATTAATTAAGATGCATTATGGATGGATCTTTGATCTTTCCCAGTTTTGTTAAGTCAAGTCAAGTAACATTGATTTAGTTCAGAAATTTGTGTGCATTTGAAGTAATTTTTCACATAGTTCAAGATAATTTATTTGTAATTGCTTTAAGATATGCTGCTGAAACTATCTTATTTTGGTTTATTAAAATTTAAAACCTATGATCCATGTAAAATGGGCATTAGTCATGTTACTTTTCCTTAACAACATCTCTTAGAAAGGTACATGCCATGCTGCATAGCCGATCTTAACTATTGAAATGTGTATGCAGCCCAGACTTTTGGCTTTATGTCAGTAGAGCATGATCTAGTTGGTTAAACCAAAAGGTTTAATGTTGTGTTTTCTGTATCTTTAGAAGAATATATGGATTAGTTATTTTACGCCAAGTGCTAATAGGTATTTGTGCTGGTTTAATTGTTGACGGATGCAGTGGGTGTCCCTTAAAGTGGATCCATTTCCAAGTGTGAAGGGTTTTCTTTAGAGTTAGGAGTTTGGATACCAGATTGGTCACTAATGGTTGTTTACAATTCTTTTACTTGACAATCTATCAGCCTGTTTGATAATATTACCTAAAGAATTAAGCATTGATTTGGTCTGTTTGTGTCCTTTTATTAATTAGATGTGGATCACAATGTTAAGACCTACTGAGTGTTAGGTAATTGTTTCTCCCATGCCCTGTTTGATGCCCCTTCTGTGTTCATTATCTTTACCCCTTTGTGAGGTTCAATTCGAGGCTCTTACCAATGCTCTGAAGGAGAAGCATCGTCTTGTATTTATTTCATTGTTCCCTTACTAAGAAAGCTCTTTGGTACAAAAGCTCATAATTTACTTTAAGCAATGGAATCCACTAAAAATAACCAGGTCATTTGAATTGTGTTTGCGGCATGACATTTGAACAGTGCCAGTTTGGTTTTGGTTGGAGGGGTTTCATCCATACATTTTGTAAGGGGGCATGCAAGTTCAATTGATTAACACTGTTTTACAGTATTGACAGTTGGCTTTATCTTGTGTGCAGTGGAGATGTTCGATCATTCTTGGTTGTTAAAGGTACCCCGTACCCGTCATTAGGCTGCTATGAGGTAAACATATCATTTTTGTTTAAAAGTTCCTATTACAGGTAGTTTTAATCTCTTTGTCAAAAATATAAGCATATGGACACCATCATTTCTTGACTGAAAGGTACTATTGCTGCTGTTACGATACAATTTGCTTGGGCTGGAAATAGTTGTCTTGACATTAGCATGTTATCCTTCTACATGCTATAAGCTATCATTACATCAAAGAATTATTATTATTAAGGTAAAAGCATTATTACCGTGCATTCTAATAATCATTTTGAAAAGTAAGGTAAGTCAAGAAATGAGAATGCACGGGACCATAATTTGAAAAGATTTATAAAAGGAAAAGGGGGATTCAAATGAAGAGAGGTAGCGGAAGGAAGGCTGGGGTCTAGGAGTCAAGCTCTGAGTTTATTGCAGGTGCTTTGAAGATCAATAGACACAGAATGGATTCAGGGTTTTTCGGGACAGAGTTTGTCCATCTTCTTATGTGTAATTTTCTTCAGAAACGCATGCCAAGTCAGGCCATTGAATGTAATTTGCATCTGAGTTGTAAATATGGAAATAAATGAATACAATAGAGCCTTTAATGTATTTTCTGATCTTTGTTTCTCATGTGAAGTAGTCTTGTGTAATAGAGAGATCAGAGGAAATGAATTTGACTCAGATCAACACTTCTTATTATTTTCATGATATACAAAATGTTAGGCTTGCAAGTTGTTCTCATGGTCAGATATTGTTGAATTCATACTATGTATGCTTAGCAATAGCATGTGCTGTTTCAGGACTGGATTGATTGTAAAATTGCCCAGTCCTTCATTCAATATTTATGCTCTGTAACCAGGGACTCCATGCCTAATTTAGGCCACTGATCAGAGAAGCTTGCTAGCCCCTCATGTCTAGTACCTTGGCCAATCTTTTCCAGCTCTCTGTACCTTGTTTTTTTCCTTTTAAATCTGCTAAAAGCCTTTAATGTAAAGCTGTTAGTGAAATGCTCAGGGCAGCTATCTTTCTTTAAATTCAAGTGAGGGAGCACCCTCTAGGCCAAGATTTGCTTGAGACCTAAAGAAGGTTTAAAGATGTGCCTGGGATAGTTATAACTTCTAATTACTGCCTTAGAACGTCCCAGGTACTAACAATATGTACCAAAATGCCTCATATGCAGATGTTTATACCTTGCATTGCATATGGAAAATTGCCAAAAAAGTTAAATTCTAAACATAAAACAGCTAGTGGCCTCTTCCAAAAATGCCTATGAATTGCCACAGGAAAGGATACAACTATTTTGATTGCAGCACCCATTTTGTAAAGTGTTCTCAAGTCACTTTGATGATCATGAGCAGATCCTTATCCTAGATTCAACATAGTTACAGCAATGCAGAACAAGTCACAAGGGAAACTCAAATTACTGCACCTAATCCTTTGCAAATGATCTGACTTATTTAAAGCATAACCGTTTATGACATTAAAATTAATGCAATGCAGTTGCATGTCTTCAGAAAGTACTAAAGATAAAATAATATACTTTAGCATTTGTGGCATATAAACCATTTGGCTGCAATTGGAAACTTTGGTAATTTCTGTCATTTGACAAGCCCCAGATTTGATGTTTCTAAACATCTCTATCCATGACTCCGGCCACTAAGAAAGGAAATCTCAGAGTTCTTCAAAATTAGTTCACTAAATTATGTGCAGTTCAGGAAATTTGTTTGTTTATAAGTCACAATTTATAAGAGAATAGAGAACAGATTCAAAAACGTTACAACTGCAAAAGGCCATTCAAGTAAAATTAGTTTATAAAAAAAATGATATCTTAGTAATTTCAGCATAACTTTCAATCATGTGGATTTCAGAAGCAACAAAACAACTATCATGGATCATTTGTCCGGCAGAATAGAATAAGATTTAGAAACAAAAATCAATCCACCTTTTGAATAAATTGTGTTGGACCTAAAAGGTGACAAATATCAATAAGGAGTTCCTCCATATTCGTTCGGAAATGAGCTAGTCCATCAAGAATGTCAAATACTCCATTTGGATCATCCGCACTGAAATCGCTACTGTCAACCTACAAGTACATAAAATGTCAAATGTGAGAACAAAGTAAAGACAAAACCGTAACACAAAAGTATCCCAGATAAATATATTCACGCATTAAATCAAAAAACATTACACTAGCAAGCATTACCAAAAGAAACTGAGAAAATTGGAAGAAGTGCTACCAAGAGATCTGTCAGAAGAGTCACACCTGAAGAGTTCTAACTAAAACCACCAGGAGATAACAAAGTCATTAGGGGAGAAATAGAGACAAGAAGAACTGTCATTTGATTAGGTGCAGAGAATGCTGGTACAGGACCAGAAATTTGAGGTCAGTAAAGGCCATGCAGACTGCAGGCTGAGAAGAAAGCCAACCTAGACCATGAATAGGGCAAGAAATTCACAGAGTCAAGTTAGTTGACCTGCTACAAATAACCATAGACAGTTGAACAAGTAAGAATCTAACTTTGAATTTGACAAACCAATTCTGAAGAGGGTTTGAATGAGATTTGTATCTGCAATTTGAATTTTGAATTGAAAGATTTAATTTTGAGTGTCGGAGTGAAATTTCTGTGTGAGTTTTGTTTTGATTGCAATAGTCGGCCTCTAATTTATGAGGGTAGTTTTAATTGAAACTTTTATATTTGTGATACATTTCTATGACTTAGTCTCGAAAATAGTTTGTGTATTCAAAAGCCTGATTCTTATATTATAAAAGGGGAGGAGTTGTTATCCTTCTACATGCTATAAGCTATCATTACATCACAGCATTATTATTATTAAGGTAAAAGCATTATTACCGTCCATTCTAATAATAATCATTACATGCTATAAGCCTGATACAGGTGGTCTCCTTTTTTCAGCAACAACTCAGGTGGTCTCTCTACTTGGTAATACATTCTCAAGTTCTCTCGGAGCAGCTAATACCGGGCAAGCCATCATGGGAAATGGTCATCAAGTTTCCATGGGACTTGCAAATGATCTCAATTCAAATGATAGTGCACTGTTTGACATCAATGACTTCCCTCAGTTAAATTCTCGCCCCAATTCTAGTGGAGGGGCACAAGGGCAGGTGGGTTTTGGTTATCTCATTTTCTTCATGTTTTTGTATTTGCTGTCTTTTAGCTCAGGTTGACAACTAACAAGTGATAAGTGGTCTGCAGCTTCAATAAGAAAGCAAGGTCTTAGTGTGAATTCTCTTGCTCAACAAAACCAAGAGTTCAGCATTCAAAATGAGGGCTTCCCAGCGTTACCGGGTTTTAAAGGTTCGTATTTGATTTTTTATATAAGCAGCATCTGTTGTCTTTACGAGTTAACCTGATGGGAATGAACGCATTCCTTTTTCATTGCTTGGTTAGGAGTGCTCTAAAAATTAAAATAATATGATTGCCATATTTTAGAATATACTGCTATGTAGTCCATTCCATGTGTTTGTATTGGAAAGCCTTGATTTTTACCTGTTAAATTATTCACCTACATTGTACATGGTCTTTCAACTATCCCTTGTATTAATATATATATTAGAACGGTCCACATCTATATTTTGGGTACTTTTGAATCTTAGAAA
>LPNX010344535.1:4699-95568 GCA_001517045.1 Pseudotsuga menziesii | reverse complement strand
AACCAGAAGTGGAAGCCATTTTTTTTAATTTAATTAACTTTCCTTAGAAAATTAAATTCCACCCTTTAAGACAAGATTTCTTTCCTAAAATCTTGGACTAATGTAAACCTTGTTCTGATATAACCTTGCTCTGATACCAGATAGCCAAAACCGAGCCGACTAAACTTGAGTTTAGGGCTGAGTCGAAATTCAAATTTCAAATTTTACCTTTTCACGTCGACCAACTTTTCTTTTTCACCAGTCGGGTGAAACTTGTCTATGTCCGACTAGACAAGTTTGCAAAATTTTAGTCGGTCCTTCACTCGACCGAAATTACTCGGACTTACTTGCCCGACTGATTTTTACCTCGACCAATTTTACTCCGACCAAGTCGGACCTTCGACCAAGTCGGCTCTCCGACCAAGTTGGCTGCTTAGTCGGTTGACCAACCGACCACTCTAGTCGGCTCTTCGACCACTCTAGTCGGCTTGCTTTGGTCTGCAGGATATGATTCTAAGTCTAAAGACTTAAGAAATTATAAATGCTTTTCACCTGTGAGTAAAATGAAGTAAAATAGACAGATTTACAAATCCAAATAACTTATGAGAAACATGTGCCAAATATGTAGGAAGACTTGAGTCGACCAATGTGTAGTAAAACCTGGAACTTTCACGCAGTGAGATTTTATGGGTTCTTGTTCTTTCACTTCACAGTAACTGTAAAAGACATTTACAGAAGTAAATCTGGAAACATATGCGGCCAAATAATCATGCATTCAACCACAAACTATTTCATATATTAACTATGCTGAAATAACAAAGTACTACAAACTCGTCGATTACAAAATGGTCGATCCAGACTTGTCCGACCAGACTCGTCGATCTACAGAGCTTCAGCTCGTTGACTGAATTACATGCAACTGTTCTTCCTCTCTTTGTTCTTTTCTACTGATTTACAACAATGCTTCTTCTATTTATAGGCAATTTGAAAATTGCTACAGCATGGGTCGACTGATCTGCCATTAAAGGCTGTAATAACTGCTACCTAATAACTTAGCTTCTGAAATAAATTCGACTGGACTATGTTGCCTACTCGGAGCCTTTTCCTCCTTGTACGGTCTCTGACAAAGACGGCTGAAAGTTGCGTACTATGTCGGCTGAAGATTGCGAACTGATCTGCGAGTAATTACCATTTTCCAACAGTAGTGAGTTATTGCAGAGGAATTGAAAATCGTTTATTTAGTTTGCACAATGGTTAAATTGGGGACTTTCTTAATTATAATTTCACAGAGAACTTGATGAGAGTTATTATTTATGTGCAGACTTTAATTAATGTTGTGTTTTCCAATTCTCTAGATTTTATTTCAGACTGTTGAAACCCTAATTACTGAACCGATTCTTTAATGCTTAAATATATATTACAATGTGAATGGATCCTATTTTAAATCTCGTATAACTTTATAATCTCAATCATGATTATGCCAGAATCTTTCTGATTCTGGTCTCAATTTTACAGTCTGGAGAATACTTGGTTGAATTTGTTTATCTAGCTGTATTAGGATAAGGATAATCGCGGCCCGAGGCTGTGCTATTCGATTGGACGACAGTGTATGAGCATAGGCCCGAGGCCGTTGATCGATCGTTCTGCGAAATTTGAAATTGACATGATGATCTTGACCTCTGTCGTTGCTGTGCGCGAGTATGATATGTTTAATTTTAGCACTACTACGATTTCTCATGCACCAGCCAACAATGATTAAGGATAAGGATCCTATTGTTTAAAATAAAGAATGTGAATATTTCCATCGTATTCAGCTTTTTCTATTGTGAAGCAGGTATGCAAAGATTTTCAGGTATCATACATTTGGAGTTCAATAAAAGAGAGTTTGACCTGCTGATAATTCGACTACTCTGTTTCTTGATTTTCTTTTCTTTTTATATCTTGTTGCAGTATGTTATATGTTGAAGTTTCTTGTTTGGATGGAAATTGATGTTGACTGATCTATTTCAGCCGGGTGTTTTCGTTTTGGAAGATTACGTCAAACATATTAAGTAGTATGGTTGCCATATAATTTGCAGAACCGTCTGATCCAAAATGGAAAACAATAAGTGGGAAGGTTATATGAGAGTAGTGTTTTCGCTTATATCATCTAGGTTTTTGCTGCTATCACTATTCTTTTCTTTACACAGATCGACCTTTCGCTTATACCATCCAACTTTTTCGCTGGCATCTCTAAGCTTTAAACATGCCTTGTTACGCAGGCATTCTAGCGATTAAGATGCTCTGAATTAAAGAACATGTTCTTAATTTATTTATTTATTTTGGGTAATCTATTTAGCTGGGTTTTAGTTGAAATTTAGTAATTTTTTTTTGTAAAATCTGAAGTATTTAAATTTATAAATTAAATTGAAATTTAAAAATTATATCCTAACACTTACACTATACAATTTATATAATTAATATATAATTATAATTTTTTTTAATATTCTAACAAGTTTCTAAACAAAATAAATAAATATACCAAAAAATTAAAAAAACTTACAATATTTAAAATACACCGTTCTCTCATCTAAGTCTCCCCAATTAAATTTCAAAGTGATCTTTACAAGTCGCACGCTTTCACTAAGTCACCTAACCTAATCTACATGCATTTTTAACAATAAATTAAAAATCAAATTGTTTTGCAAAGAGTTACATTTTGTTTTTTTGCAATATTATAATCTACATGAATTTTTAGCTATAAATATAAAATCAAAATTGCAATTTTTTTTTAGTATTATATCAAAATCTGGTTAAAAACTACACAACAAACATATAAACTTGATAATACTCCTTTGATCATGAACGTGTTTGACACCATCAAGCAAATGGAAGATGCAATTGGAAATGCTAAATAAAAGGTGATGGCATCTTTTTCTATTTCTAGTTTATCTTTGATGATGAACTTGTTTGAGACCATCAGGCACATGGAAGACGCAGTTGGAAATGCTAAATAAAGAATATCAATGCAACTCTTTTATATTTCAGTCTATAATTGGAGAGACTAAGTATATTTAAATTTCAAACATTTATAGTAATAGTTTGATCAATTAAAATAAAAGTCGACCTCAAAAACAACACAATATGAGGGAGATGTTGTAATGTTCATACCTAACAAATTAATAAAAATAAAAAATTGAATTATCCGCAAAAAAAAATGTTGGCCTTTGTCCTAAACAACCCATGGTTTTATTGTACATGATTTAGGATGGCCTTGCAAATGGTTTTAGAACCATGGCCTCCTAAACAACCCAAGGTTTTAGGAGGGCCTTGCACATAGTTTTAAAACCATGTATGGGGGAGATGTTGTAAAGTTCGTTCCTAACAAAATAAAAAATAATAAAAAATATTATATGTAGCCATAAATAATATTAAATATTAATAATAAAAATATTATATGTCCATCATAAATAATATTATATGTAAACCTTAAATAAAAAGATGTGTCTTTTGATTTGAATCAAATTAATAGCTCGTTGAAGGCAATACTTAATAAGAAGTTTGAACCTAGAGAGATTTGATAGAGCCTGGGATTTGAATCTATGTTGGTGGTTGGTAAGATAAAAAGTAAAGCAATATCATTGTTAAGATTGTATTGTATTCCACTACTTCATAAGTGAGTGAAGATAGCCACTTTGTTATTGGGTTTTTTTGGGTATTGAATGTATTTTCTTTTCCTTTTCTTTGTTGTCAAAGATGTTAAGGTTATATAAATGGAAATTGTGTTGGAAAAATTAAAAATCAAGTTTTTTTTATAGTTGTTATGTTTTTTCACAAATTCAAAATATAGTTGTGCAAATTGATTGGATCTCTTTACCATGTGGTTTAATTAAATGATGTTTACAAATTATTGTAAAAATGTATATATTTAAATTTTTATGTTTTGTTGTATAGTTCTTAAATATTCTATTAAAATTATTAACTAGATCATTATCTATGTTGTATTATAATTTAAATAACATATTGTTCTCTATTTAAATAACATATTATAATTTAATTAAAATATTGTTTATTTAAACGATGTTTACAAATTAAAGGTAAAAATGTATACATTTAAATTGTTATTTTTTGTTTTATAGTTCTTAAATATTCCATTAAAGTTATCAAGAAATTCTTCTTTATGGTGTATTATAGTTTCAATGACATATTGTTTTCTCACATGGCACGGCATTGTTCTAGTTTTATATGTTTTTCTTAATAACATAAAGAATTATTAGTTTTGCACCAACTAGTAAGAGCGTTTTGTCATTATTCGTTTTTACATTTTTATTTTAATTAAAAAAGATATGGAAATAATAGATTTGAAGGAAGTGTTCTATGGTAATGTGTTAACTTTGTTTGATAAGTATATTGATTGTAATGTTTGAATATAATTGTTTACAAATGTTTGTCAGAAAACATTTCTTTAATTCATGTCATATTTGTATTTTCCTTTATTTCATTTCATATTTGTTTGATAAGAAAAAATTCTAATCATTATGTTTTATGATCTTCATGATGCCTTGTAAGCACGTTCTATACTAAGTATTCTTATTTGAAAATGTTTTCATCTACTCAATAGGGGATATAGAGCATTTCATATTTGTTTAATAAGAAAAAATTCTAATCATTATGTTTTATGATCTTCATGATGCCTTGTAAGCACGTTCTATACTAAGTATTCTTATTTGAAAATGTTTTTAGCTACTCAATAGGGGATATAGAACATTAATGGTTCCTAATAGTTATTTATGTTTATTATTTTTTAACATATATGTAATAAAATGTATGGTTGTAATTATTAGGGAATTTTTTATCCCTTTCTCATATAACTTATGAACATTATCTTAAGCATATAATACTAATTTCTCCATGATGGCATACATCATGGAATATATCGTGGTAAATGACAGAGGGACACATAATCTCCTAAAAATATGAGGCAAGACTTGTATATTTTAATAATTATATGGAAGTTTGTGAGAGCATAAAAAATTTATTTTCCCTTTCCTTAACATGTTTGATTTCAAGGTCAAATTCACTGAATAATTCTAACCACATGGCTTCCATAGAGTTTAGTCTTGGTTGATCAAACATATTATTTTAGGCTCATATGATCAATGCATTTCACAATTTGTTTTGTAGTGCAATTAACATATCCACATCTTCAAGGCATGTACAATGACAACTAATTCTGATAATTAGCTGCATGATTCTTTTCATGTTCCTTTAGTTTTCTAGATTCATAACATATCACATGTCCTTCATGTTGAAGTACTCTTCCTAGCCTTTCGACATAATTATTTTTCTATACCACGAAATATTTTTCCATATCTGTAATCCTTAAAATAGAAGCACCAGTGAGTAGTTCCCTTAAAACATATAATATTTTTCTCACATTTATCAAACCATATGAAATTAACATTCTTTCTATGGAAAGAGTTAATAGGATGTGCCCCATTAGAGAATCCTTCAATGAATCTCTTTTAATTACCCGCTAAATGCACGTAGGATCATAAATATGGCATGTTATTTGGAATACACCAATTCACTATAGAATCAATATTCTCAACATATATTGAGATTCCCTCTATTGAGATAACATTACCCAAGTACTAAATATTTCACTCGTAAAAATCACACTTTTTCTTGGTGTATAACCAATGTTCTCAAAGCACCTATAATACCTATCTTGGATATTTTGTGTGTTCCTCTCCCTCCTTATATTAAAAAGAAACACATGTAGTTATCCAAATATTGGTTGAACACATTGTTGATTAGGCACATGGATGTAGCTAGTGCATTAGTGAGGACAAAAGGTACAATTGTAAACTCATAGTGGCCATATCATGTTTTGAACATTGTATTATGGATGCCATGTTCTTTTATTCTCACTCGATGATACCATAACCTTAATGCAATATTGGAGAACAATTTATCTCCTTTCATCTAATCAAATAAATCATCGATTGGAAGCAATGGATACTTATTCTTGATCATGAGCTTATTGAGTTCCCCGTAGTTAATACACAGTTACAGTGTTCCTTCTTGATCTTTGAAAAATAACACTAGCACACACAATGGGGATACACTTTATCTGATATACGTTTTTTCCATCAAATATTGAAACTGAAGCTTCTAATATACGAGCATTGGAGTGCTCATTCTAGAAGGGGATTTAGAAACTCAAGCTCGTCTTGGTACCAAGTTAATTATGAAATCTATTCTCTTTTAGGAGGTATCCCTAGGACCTCATTTTTTGTTCTTTTATTCTTGTAGCACAACATAATTCCATATCTTTGTACCTCTATCTTTTGTTTAGTGTAATACATGAACTGTAGATATATGGCAGTTATTCTTGAAGCATCTTCACATTTTCCATGGTGAGACTTGCTTTATCAAGATGATTTATTATACTCCTTTCATTAGTTGGAACCTTCTATTGTCATCAATACATTCAATAACTTTATTATAGCAATCAAACTTGGCTCAACACTTCTCTAATTATTCTATGCCAATATGGGCATTATACGATCCAAATGGTAGGGAATTTAGATTTACTTGAGTAGAGAGGTTGTTTAATATTATCAAACATCCTTTAAATACTTCATCGACATTCCTCTTGGATGATGTGACCAACTAGCCTAAACATTACTTGACATGTCTATTTTTATTAAGAGATGAAAATTCTACCATTTTAGGATGAATATATCTATGATTAGACCCCAAGTCAATCCGGATAGAGATACCTTGTGTGGAAATCATATTGCAAAATTCAATGACCGCTACTTGATGATTTCCAAATGACCACCCAAAATTGCATATATTATAGGATTTTCTTTTCCCATTCAAGCTAAAAATAACAATTATGGATTTTTGGTTCCCATAGTCATCATGGATCATAAAGTACTTTTTTATTCCTATTAGTCATGCTTTAGCCTCTTATCCTGTATTCCATTGCCCATAGAAAGTAGGTGGATTTACTTTCCTCAATACACCATAAGGGTTATGTCTATGAGACTCTTTTCTTTTGTGCCTTCTAGTTGAGCATTTTGAGCTATCTAATGAATCTCTTGATTCACTTGACCTACTATTTGAAGTGTCTAATGGATATGTTCATTTTTCCTCATATGTGAAACTCTTCTCGAGATTCAAGGTATTCTTCAAGGGAGACTACTCACATTCTTCATGTCCTTTCTACCAATGTTTTGATTTGCTCCCAAATTGGCCTTATACTAAATACCTATCGAATATCTAGAGTATGGAAGCATTTTCCTTATGTTGTTCCTCTTGTTCCTTTGTCAACTTGTCATTAAAACTTATCATGGTTTCGACCACTTTTGGAGGCGTGATATATGCTCTCCTTCCACTGAATTTTGTTTCTTTATTATCACCAACGCATCTTCTCCCATTACATCTTTCTTGGGTCGAAATTTCTTGTGCATTATTCATGATCATTATTCCACTATTGACCCTTCCTTCATATTATAATTCATAGAAGAACATGTTGGAACACTATAGTTTTCCCTTACCACACTAGCATTGGATTGGTCATATTCCCCAATTTCATATACCTAGACACAATGTATTGAATCATGGCTTAGTCAAATAGTTATCATTTTTCTGTAACTTCAATTTGTGAATATATTTTTTGGCCCATTGATCCCTAGTGCTACAGAACGACCTCTGATACTACACTGTCATGTAATCGGTTGGCCTAGTAACACTTTTGTCTTGATGGGAAATTCCCTCAACATCATTAACTTAGAAATTTTACTATGATACAATTTTGTAATATCCCTAACTTCCACTTGGTGGCCCCTTAAGGTCTCAGGGTTTACTCAACTACACATACATATTTATCAATTTGTTTTCTATATTCATCATATTTCTTTACTATCGATGTATTTACTTTGATTAGGATTCTAATCCATGGTTGTCCCAAACTCTCGGCTCTAATTGATCACCTTCTCTTCTACTGGAAACCCTCATGGGAAACTGTGATGTGAATCTACGATGGATCATGCTTAAGTTAAATCCTCATAAAATAGATTCAATAAATCAATTATCAACCTTTGAGTTTTCCCTAATCATTGTGAATGATACATTAATCAAATACTCTAATATTATGCCACCAATTAGGAAACTTCGATGGTATTGAGTCAAACACATCAGACTTCCATCCATTGGGATCTAAATCCATGGGACATTGGAATTCTCTACTACTTATGAGGTGAATTTGATGACATTGGGTTCGATACTCCATCAAAACTCCCTTGTGGTGTCCTTTTGCATACACTTCTATAGTCATAGATCTCCAACACCATACTCCTTATACAACACTTTTGATACAATATTGGGATTTATTCTATTCTAAATCCTTTAAATAGTATACCCTTATGATTATACAATTAACATTCTCAATTGTTTGCATCTAATGTACCGTTACAATTCATTTTGTCAAGGTTTGTTTTATCCAATCCTGACTACAATTCCTAAAGCTTTGATTCCTATATGTTGGTTTTATACCTCAAGAATCTACCACATATTCTTTTGCTTCAATCCTCAATACCCTATCATCAATCCATCATATTTTGACCATCATAAAACCCATTATTGGGATCTCCCACTTCCACCTTCTATGACGATATTTGACGAGGGATCTATGGTGAGGTTCTATCTCAGACATTGGTCCTAATACATGAAATTTCTATGCTTCAGTGGACTTTCCTCCAAGAAATTTTGACAATATTTTCCAATGGTTGGCATGTGATAATTCCTTTCTGATATATTGGGTCTCAAGCCATCAAGATAATTAGTACATAAAAATCCCTTCCATACACCATTGGATGTACTTTTAATGAATGTTATTTGATAGTCCCATCAAATATTTAGACCATAATATTTTTTTAGGCTCCATCTCTTTGTACTTACAAATATTTTCTAGCAAAGGTTTTCTTCTTATGATCCATGTCTAGAGGTATATACTTAGCCAATTTCTATGTTTTCTCAAGGATTGAAATAGTGACTACTCTAGCAATCTGACCTCATTTTCCAAGGTACTTATACCAACTCAGATCACTCATCAACCTCTTGTGAATGAATTCTAACAATGTGCATGATTATTCTTATATGTAATTACAATTATTTCCACTCATGAAAACATTCCATTCCACATCCAATCAAGACAAACTATGGGTAAATAACCAAGATTACATAGTCAGCTTGAATACATGTTTTCAAACTTATACAAGCATTCACATTTGCATTTTCATATGTTGATGTATTTGTAACTTCAAAATATATTTTGATGTGTATTATCATTCTATGTTGTTGTACCCGCATTGGGTATGTGTTTCACCCCTGTGCTGGATGTCTTAATTGTGTCTAGAACTTGAGGTACAACCTCCATTGTAAGTCGGGGCAATAGTCCCCAGTGTAACATCATGTAATGTGTAGTCGGAGTCTCTCTAAGAGAATTTGGCCATGTTGGGGAATACATGTTGTCGAGCACCAAATATGCAAGAGAATTACTACCAACATACAGAGCATACGAGATCTATTGTCAACTCGAGAAATTATTTTGTTTCAAAGGATAAATGCACAGTATATGCTTAAACACAAAATCACTGTAATTGAACACTCTTATCCTCTAACAACTATTCCCATCCCAAGAATCGGTGTAATCCCATTCATCTTCTAGATACTACAATTTCAATTACTTTCTACCATGTATCAAGGAAAAAAATGATCAAACGACAATTGCAGATAAAAAGGAAATCCTATTCACATCCCTAAACAAGTAATTCACCTATTCAATCTGATTACTCTTGAAATCCATAAACATAAATCAAATATTAATCTAGGAATTCAATTGCAAAGGATTGAGTTCAGCTACTCTGAGAAATTGAATTACAGGAATGAAAGTCAACAATCATAACAGTAAAGATAAATTGCAAGGATTCATGGGATAACAACTTAAAACTGCAGGATGAACAAAGTTGTGTACAGCTACCACATGAATTGCATAAAGAAAGTTATCTACTTAGTCGACTGTCACTCTGTACCACTTACCGATCTCAAGAAAATGTAATCACAATTATACTGTAAATCCACACTTACTACAACTATGTGTAAAGGAAATAGAATCAACAAAGCATCACACAATACTGAATTAAAAAGTCCTAAATTAACTTAGCAATCTTTGTGGAAGGCAGGCCCAGCCTTCAGACAGAGATGCTGGCTGAACAACGTGAAGCTCCCTTAAACCAGAGGTAACTCCTTATATTAAAGAAAGAAAGATTACACAAGTTGCTTCCACTGCTAATAAAATGAATGAATTATCTATTTTCCAACCCCGTGGGTCGAGACAGCTCCTCATACTTATACATGCAAATCATAACATCTGATCCTATTAAAGGGCAGCCATGAAGATCTTTGATCTTCAAGCGCCCTAAATAACACTAGTTGTTACAAACGTGGCATAGTAAAGATATAAGAAATATGGGAAAGCTGTTAGTTGGCCCAGGAATGGCGATCTTCCCTGATCAAAATTATACTCGAGCAACAATGTACTAAATATCTCCAATTGTAGTGCATTCTATTACAGTTGCCTCGTCACAGCTCTGTCTAGGATGTCACATTAAAACCATGTGCCTTAATTGATGATAGGAGGGTCGAGGATCATCTTGAGCGGTGAATATTCCTCCTTTCGAGACTTGTTCAGCCCCATCTTCATGCAGTCCACTTATCTGAAACTACCTTCATAAATCATGACATGTTAGCACATTTGAGAGATACACAGCCTTAATTATCACAATCATAAGCATTGATAAGATAAAGCAATGATCATTCATACCTTGGCAGTTTGGGGAATAAAGTGAGGACAACAGGTCTGATTAGCTTGCTGAATGGTGTAGGAAAGGGGAAGAAAAGGTGATCAAGGATGGTTAAAAAGGGACCAATTCTGGGCCCAACATCTCCCCCCAACTATCCTGTTGCATGTCCTCATGCAACAACCTGCATCATTTAGAATCTGAATCCTGCACTGATCTCTACTTGTGGAGGGAGAAAAAATTGTAAGGAAACTCAGTCACCTCATCTTTCTTTAAAAATCCTCTGTGAGTAACCCAATACTTCCAGCATCACTGCTCCTCTGACCTAGTTAAGGAAAAATCCACGTTATACGGTTTTGCTGGCCACCAAATGAGAGGGAATTTAAATTTCAATCCCAACCAATTAATCCCACACTCCCTCATACTTCCCACATAGCCCTTGACTCTGGAAAGTGCCTCCTTGAATTACTTGAAACAATAGGGATCTCGGCTTCTAAGTGCAGAGGAGGAAGCCTGCCATCTATGCTTACTCCCTTCCAGTGCTACCTGCTGGTGTCTGGAAATGTAGTTGGTGCAAGTGGAAATCACCTCTTCCTGCAATCTCATTATATGCTATGCCTAGGGAGGACGTGAAAGGAAATCTCTATACCGATCCAAAAGAATACTAGGATTCTGGGGCTCACTTCGAATCCATAGGTTAGTGTGAGCTTCATTATGAGAAAAGGTTTGAAAATACCTTTCCCACTGAGCATGATTGCTCACAAAAGAGGCAAAAGCTCTTACCTGAACATCCCCTGCAAATGGAACAGTATTTGAGTGGCGGTCCATAGGGCAAGCCATCTCATGCAAGTAAAGTTCATGTTGGTCACTGCGCAGACCCGGGTTTACTGTATTTAACCAAAAACACCCCTAGCTCACTGGCCCTTTCGGCGACAGACCGCAGGGAGTCCTGAAGTCTCACCCGAAGTGATTCTAATGGGTTGACCAAAGACTTAAGTGTCTTCGACCAGGTTCTGTGGCAGTCTGGGTGTCTCGCAGCTCTTCTAACCTGCAAGATTTATCTCTGTGCAATGCGCACTTCCTCTTACTCATGATGACTCCAACCCTGATCGCATCGCCGCGACTCGGACCACACATAACTCCCTCCTATGCTAGATCCTCAACCACAGCACACCACAGCTTCTCTGCAGGTGCAATATCACCTCCCTGCGATATCCTATTACTGTGGCTCCGCGTACTTAGTGCTACTTGCTCTGAATTATAGGCTCAACATACAAGGACGCTTACCTCTGCGACTCTTAATTATAAGAACTGAAACATAGGTATACTTTTATACAAAGTTCTTAAGGATTTCAACTTGCAATTATTTCTATAGTGCTGTAAGTTGAATAACGCATACATACAATAACTGTAAGCAAGGTTCATGAAATAACTGATACATGCAATAAATAAACACAACACATAAACCAATCACACAACACTCGATTTTAACGTGGTTCACCTCCAGGATGCAAGTTACGTCCACAGAACTGTGTTTCTATTATAGCTCAGGGGAAGGTAAACTCAGTTCTACTGCACTGCATATGCAGCTCAAGATCTTCTAGGTAACTCTGCACACAGCCTGGAGCCCTTCCCTCTTAGATCTCTTCTCTCCTATATATTGCACCTCTTACAATATACTCTTCCCTCTCTGTTGATCCCTGTGGATCAATACATGCATGTTCAATGAGCCGGCTACTGGTTACAGTAAGATAACTACAGCTAATAACAGAACTAGAGCTTGACTCTTATACAACTAACCAACTATTGTCTAACCTTGTACAATTGTCCAACCAACCCTTTACAATACAAAAATACATCCCTTTATAGGCGGCCTGAAGGTCTCGCCATTACAACATTGTGGGCCTGTCCCAACAGTAACCCAAAACCCTAACTAGTGACAGTCGGCCTATCTATACTTAAGGTGGCCGCTTTTCGTCACACCACAGCTCTCTGCGGTCTTCCATGCTTCCCAGCACTGATCATGGGTACTGTGAACCGCTTCCATTTTCTGTCCTTCGTCTTCAATACCTCGGCCTCATTGCTTCTTTTCCTTTATGAGGGTAGCTGAGCCCTCCTGTCTTCCACCGCTGCCTTCTATCTAGTGGGTGAGCTCTAGGTACCGTCATCTCCTTTAAATTTTCTGTCCCAATATTCATGGTTTCCGTCTCTGATCTGTAGCTAGAAACATGCTACGGCGTCGTAGCTCTACCTTATCTTCTCTCTGGCAAAACTGTCTATCTGCTAAACTGGCAGCTTCTTCTGTAGCTACGGGAATCTGCTCCAATAGTCCCCTAACACTTACTTGTGGCTCATCCTCGAGCCACTACCAGTGGGATTCTCCTGTTGTAGCTTCTCCTTGGCTTCCTGCGAAGTCCGTTGAAACTTATCCTGAAGTCCTGCGACTTTGTTCTACATCACTACGACACTCTCTTGTGCTGAGTCAAGCATAGCTTGAATAATACTGGAGTCCTCTGTTGACTCAATTTCATTTCTGGTGGCCGTGAACTCCCTTACTTTCTACTCAACCGTATCGACTATCTCTGTGATTTTCTCCTGATATGGTTGAAGTAGGTCATTGATGTGTATCTCCTGTGCTCTCAACTACTGCGCTTCCTGCTGCAACAGGTTAATCTCCTTCGTCTTTCTCATCTTCTGAAGAGCTGCTAAGCTCTTGATTTCTTCCTTCATTGCTGTTTTGGTATTCTCTATCTGATGAATACTTTGCTGTATTTCTACTTTCTCGGGAGGCTCATATAACTCCGACCATGCGCTCGTCGCATCAGCTAGCACGGATAGTGCATCGTCTATACGAGATTGTATCTGTACGAAAGTGAGTCGGAAGGCCTCTACTCCGGCTTCCTTGTCTTCCTGGGGGGTGCCTGGTGCTCGAGCCTCGAGCTCAGCAATCTGTGCTCTGTTATCTTCCTCCATCTTGGTCACTGTTTCCTCCAGAGCCTTTGCTCTGTCTGCAACTCTTCTGACCTTCTGTGGGAGAGGTAAGGCGAACTCAATATTACATTGGGGTAACTCCAATGCAATACTCTGTAAGACTTGAGAGAGTTCCTAATCTCTTTATTGATATGTTTTTAACTCATCTACCTTTTTCTGATAGCTGGTGGCGAGTGCTGCATTCTGTTGCTTCAACTATGTGTTCTGTTTATAAGTCGCGAGCTCTCTACCTCTGAGCTCTGCGCTTAGTTGCTGCTGGATCATCTGTAACTGGTCAATGTGGAACTCTGCAAAGTTAACGTCGACGGGTTGCCTAAACTGTATTGGTGCATCCATCATTGACGCAGGGAACCGAATGCTCCGTGGTGGTATCAAAACTGTGTTTATGCGATCCGTTGCCAAGATTTCCTCGCGGGAAATCGACTGTGTTGAACTTTCTCCTGCGGTCGCCTTTACGGGTGGAACCTGTATCATAGCAGTATTCTCAGTAATTTCTTTTAAGTCCAGAAGCTGATTTTCTACCGTGCTCTGTATTTTTTCCTGCGATATCTGCATCGCCTCAAATGATTCCTTCAAGGTGTCATGCATTCTTGTTGCAATGAGTTCATAATCATCCTCTGTCAGTGCAGTCTTTGGAGGTGGTTTTGTGACTTTCCGCTTTTTCTTCTTCGGTGTCTCTGGTATCTCTTCTCCTCCATCCTTTGTCTCCTGTGCCTCTAGTGGCACTTGCTGTGAGTCTTTCTTCTATTTTCGTGGTAGTGGCACTTGTGCTGTATCCTGCGTCTGGGTCCCCACTTTATCTTTGCCTTTGTCTGATGGATCTGTCTGGGCGGTATCTGATGGTAGTTGTGTGGTATCCTCGAATGCTTGCTTCCACTCATCATCAAAGTCCTTAATGATGCCTTCAACGTCCTTTGTTGTAATCCTGAACCAGCCATTAGCCCAATCATCCCTTCTAGACCTTTTTGGCCTCAGATAGATTCTATTGTTGTCTGCCATAAAATTAAGCCGGTTATCATATATGTCCACAATTTCTGTGCTGATTCGTGGTGTCTCTTGGATGGTTTTCTTCAATAGCTTATAGTACTCGTAGAATACTATCATATTAACCTTTTTCTTTGCTTGGCTGTTGCTCTCCCATAAGTTGGCATAGCGGACGCCTCTGGGTGCGCCACTTGCTAGCTATGGAAATTGGGTATGGGGCGGCTCCTTCCAGCCGACGAATGCACATAAAATAAGTATCCATGAGAAATGGAAAGGGTGGTTTGCTTCATCCTGGGCTGCCAAACAATCTTCCTGAAGAATATTTAATAAAAGTAAAAACCAATTGAACTATTCCCCCTCTGCAACTTGTATGGCAAGGTTAATTACTGATCCTGTGACTTCCTTCGGGTGAACCTTGGTTAACAGTCTGCCTGCAAGTAGACTGGCTATAAATATGAGTGTATCGTCTGTTAAGCTTGCAATGTCATAAGCCCGCCCTCCCCTCTGGAGCTTATACTTGGAAACTAGGGATGGTGGTAGTTTGGAATCCTTGGTCTTCCCTGCTATCTGGATCTCAGGGTCTTTACGAGTCTTGGATAGCCCAGTGATGCAGTGTATCAAGTCGATGTTCAGGTCGACCCTGTTACCTAGCCAGAGGTAACCTCCATGTACGCAAGAAAGTAGGACGCGCACCACGGCATTAACCTCTACACCTCGTCCAAAATGAGGTAGCCTCAACAGATTGAGCAGGCCTGACCGCTCAAGAATCTGGACATGTGCCATGGGAACATATTCATCTCTACCTGTCTTTGGGTTCTTCTGGATCGTAAGATACTAATCCGGCTGGAACTGAGGATATGTCTTACCATCTCCCAGTTTATAATCTATAAATTTAGCAACAGCGGCATATCCTAATAGATCTCCATTTTCCTTTACTCGAGAATAAATTGGTGGTATGGGAACAGTAAACTTAGCACTCTTGGGAATTTTTACCTCTGGTGCGCCTTCAACTTGTGGCATGATGTAATCTGCTGCACTATGAACTTCTTCCTCTGGCTCCGAACTGGATCCTTCTATTATCTGAGAGAGGCTCCTCATTTTCGGCAGTTCTCTGGTCTATGATGAACTTGGCAAGACACCCTTAGATGGCGTCATCATAGTAGCTGTAAGGCCACTACGTTCAAACCTTTCCAAAATTGCTTCGATAGGTTCCTCCTCGGACAAAACCCACTCAGTGTAAAACACTAGATGTGCAATGGCTGCAATTTCTGGGAATCGCAGCACTCTGTAACGGGATTAACTCTGCACAGGGAAACTGATCGATGCACTCTATAACTCTCGGCTCTTGAATTCTTGCAAATGTAACCCCCCCGAATGAATAATTTTTGCTTTTATGGCGAAGACGATAATCCCGGACGCAACGATCATCTAGACAGAACTCGTCGGTCATATTAATTGCTTGGACGAGACCACTCCCATCATCTGATCCTCAATAAATGCTGAAATCTGATCAAATTTCCCTCGGAGTGTGTGTGTACAGGCGCCAGTCTCGTCAAAGATTTACCAAATCTGGAAAAATTTATTACACTGCTGCCAAATCCACGGTAAGATATACCGGTCATTTCTTCATTAACTTCCTGTTAGGAGGCGACTTGAATAGCCCTCTGTTTCCTTGTGAAAGCGGGTACGTGGCACGGAGAGGCATCACCTTGCTACGATGCAACACCGCATCCTCTGCTCAAAACAAACTTAACCGCCCTTTTTTTTCCTCGCAAGCCACTGATGATTTGCGCAAAATGAACCGTCCTTATGTGATTCCTCATACTTAGAATAATTGTCGGTGTAGACTAGTTTCCGGTGCGATGCCTTCTTTCAACTACACTAGACATCTGCACCCGTGTAAGTTGTCTAGGCTAGGGCTGAGAGATGGAGTGGCTATCACTATAGAGCTTGAGCCTACTTCCATTAATCAATGTGGGAAGAAGGTCCCCATCCAGTTTGCTGAGCTGAAGAACACCCCCCTCTGTAACTTGTTGTATCTGATATGGCCCCAGCCAATGCGTCTTGAACTTCCCCAGAAACTTAATAAACTTACTGTCGTAGAGGAGTACTAGCTCCCCGATCTGAAAGGTCTTACTCTTAATGTGTCTGTCATTCCAAGCTTTTTCTCATGCCTTCTGCACTTTCTGATGGAAGCCGGCGATGAATCTGTCTTCCTCTAAGGCAAGTAGCTATGCTAGCCTTTCATCCACTGTGTCTGTATCAGCCATCCTGGCGATCTGAGCGATTCTTAAACTGGGAAGAATATACTCCATGGGCATAACAGCCTCCTCTCCATACACCAAACTGAAAGGTGTATGTCCCGTGAGTTTCTTGCATGTAGTCCTATACGCCCATAATACAGTGTTAACTCTGAGGTCCCAATAATTCCTTTGGGTGTTGCAGATCTTTGTAAGAGCATTTTCTAAAATCTTGTTAAAGGCATCCACCGTACCATTAGCCTGTGGGTGGTAGGGAGTGCTCTTATGGTGCTGAATCTGAAATTCTTCCATCAAGGCCTCAATAGTGTGGTTTAAGAAGTGTGTACCTTGATCGCTCATCAAAACTACTGGGCATCCAAATCTACTAATGATGTTTTCAAAAAGAAACTGTGTGGCTATAGCAGCATCACAATTTCTTACTACTTTGGCCTCTGCCCACCTGGTGAGGTACTCTATGCCAGTGATGATATATCTCGCACCAGTGCATTTTCCTGGTGGGTTGATAGGACCCACAAATTCTATAGCCCTTTTGTCAAATGCACGCAGCGTGACTTGCGGTCACAGTGACATTTCATCTCGTCGCAAGGGTTTTCCTACCCTCTTGCAGATATCGCAGCATCTGCAAAAGTCCTTAGTGTCCTTGTGCAATGTAGGCCACCATAATCCTGCAGCTAGTATTTTCTGCGCAGTCGGCTTTCCTGTGAAATGACCTCCTACGGTTCCTGAATGTGCCTCTCTGATGATAGCGTCTTTTTCATGCGGCATCACACATCTGTGCAGGACTTCATCTAGACCTAACTTGTATAATTGTCCTACAATCATGGTGAAGTCTATTGCTTTAACAACTAACTGCTTCTTTTGATTCTTAGTGAACTCATCAGGTGCTAATCCTGTAGTGAGAAAGTGAATGATATCAGCATAGTAGTCATCTGTGATCTGGATAGAAAACAACTGCGCATCCGACAAATTGTCCTCTAGGTTACCCGACTCTTCTCCTGAGTCTATCCTCGATAGATGATCAGGTCTGATGTTCAATATTCCTAGTTTCACAATGATTTCAAAATCATACTCCTGAAAGAGGAGTAACCATCTGCAGATTCTCCCCCCTAACACTGGCTTATTGACCAGATACTTCAATGCGGAATGGTCAGTAAACATCTTGAACGAGGCACCCAATAGGTAGTGCCTAAACTTCTGCAGCATGTACACCATAGCTAATCCTTCTCTTTCTGTCGTGGTGTAGTTATTTTCTGCTGTCGATAGCTTTCTACTGGAGTATGCGATAGGATGATCAATATCCCCTTCTCCTGGTTGCGTTAAAACAACCCCTAGTGCGATGCCCGATGCATCCACATGTACATGAAACGGGTTAGTCCAGTCTGGAAATACTAATATGGGTGCTATAACCATCTTCTCTTTAAGTGTGTCTAGACTCTGCTGGCATTCCTCATTCCATAGGAATTTTATATCTTTCTTTAACAATTTCTCCATCGGTGCTGTGATCTTTGCATATTCCTTGATGAATTTTTTGTAGTACCCAGTATGACCAAGTATTGTTCTCAATTGTTTGACTGAGTTGGGTGCTGGAAGATTTACGATGATGGCAATATTTACGGGATCTACCATCAAGCTTTGTCTGCAAACAATGTGACCCAACAAAATACCAAATGGCGCACAGAATATACATTTTTTCAAGTTCAGAGAAATCTGGTACTTCCTACATTTCTCTAACATCAGTCTTAAATCTCATATGTGCTTGTCAATTAATCCAAATACAGTCCCATCATCAAAATAAACTTCTAAGAATTTATGGATGTATTCTTTAAACACAGCAACTACTACTCTAGAAAAGATAGCTGGTGCATTCTTAAGGCCAAAGGGCATTACCGTATACTGGAATGAACCCCTTTCTGTTGCAAAGGTGGTCTTGGATTGATCTTCTAGATGGATTCTGATCTAGTGATAGCCTGAAAAGCCATCAATGAAGGAGTAGACCTCCTGTCCTCCGACGTTGTCTAACACTTCATCAGTGAACGGTGTCGAAAATGGATCATGAAGCGATGCATCATTGAGTTTATGCAGATCAACACAGATCCTGATGTCTCCTTTAGTTTTTTTTTCTTGTATGACCATGGGACTAACCCATTCTCTCTCTTCTACGGGTTCAATGATGCCTGCCGCTAGCATCTTATCGATTTCATCCTTAACTTTTTCTTTATAGCGCAGATTTAATCTATATGGACGCTGCTTGACTGGTCGAGCATCCTCCTTCAATGGTATCCTCATTACTCCGAGGTCTCCAACTATTCCCTTCATCTCTGTGAACTTGGTGGGAAATAGGTCCTGATATTCATGTAGCGAGTCTGCAATCTATCCGACTGTTTCATCGTTCCAATAGTCTCCAATAGAGGCAAACTTTGGTTCTGTGTCTATGCCAATATTGATCTTTTTAATCTTGATGGGCTGTGTGATTGCTGGAATTTCTAACTGTGGTCCCTCAACATCACGAGTCCCTTCTGAATCCGGAATGTTGGTGTTGCGAGGATCCTCATCCTCATCCTCTAGTTCTGCTTCAAAGTTATAGCACTCAAGCGCATATTTTAACTGGATGGCCCACTCAGGCTAAGTCTGTACTGATAAGGTACAATCCTCAAATATCTTGATCTTTATTATATCTAGGGCCTGGTCAACACTTGGGTACTCTGATTCAAAAGCGAAGGTGAGTAGAAAGTTGTCTATCATAAGTGGCCATGTAGTTGTTCCCTTGCGCAGTTCAGTCTCTATGTACCAGTTCCTTGGAACTGTGTCCAAAGTGTGAATGAATCGGTGAACCCATTCATCCTTGGGAATGTCCGACCAATTCTGTTCACATGTCTGAATATGTGACCTGGGGTCACTTTCTCCTGTATATTTATGCTGGACATACTCTCTGTCGATATAAAATCTGATCGCCATTAGTCTCTTAATATCATCCCATGATGCGATATTCTCTTTATGTGCATACCACCATCTTGCAGGTGTGGCTCGTACTGCAAGGTCCATAGCTGCGATCCTCTGCTCGTGACGAATTTGTTGTTCAAACTGCTTGAGAAAGTCCTGGATATCCGTTAGACCATGAAACGATGGAATCTCATTGATCTCTGCGCCAATCCATCGCAGTGACTTAGTCAAGTACGCGCATCTGCGCGCTGAGACTTCGTGAAGTCTATTCTTCCAATTTTCTACACCAACATCTAAATCTGATGCACATGAGCTGTCGCATCACCAACTAATGTTCCCTTCTACGGTCGGATTGATGTAGTCGCTCTGGTTCACAGTCATCTGATAGAGACTTTATATGTTACGTGCCTCTTCCTCTGCTTGGATAGGTTCAATATATCTAGGACCCTGAAAAGGATCCAACGGTGTGATGACCCGGATCTGCGCGTCCTCAAAGGTCATTTGTCTTCTCTTTAGGTCAATAACGGCCGTGTTACCGATCTCCCAATCAATGCCTAGTAGTGATGGATATGGTCTACTATCGCCAATGATTTCTATAACTTCAAAGTCCGCAAAGTTGTGAACTCCGTCAATGTCAATTGGTACCTGCGGTAATCGACCCAGGGGTGATACCCACTGTTGATTAGCTAATATCAGATGGATAGTTGATCTGACTAACTTAGGGCTACCCATCTGTTTCCATGTCTGCTTATTCAGAACATTTACGTCTGATCCTAGATCTAAGATCATCTCATCCATTTCGAATTCTCCAATCTGTGCTGTGAGTCACATCTCTCTTCCTGTTCTTGTATGTCTCGTAATATTATGAACAGCACACTGTGTACTTCTCACGGAAGAAGATGGCTGACACTGATCTATGATGCGCTGAAGTTCTCTGATAGCTTGCTCATTTCTCACGAGTTTTAAACAACTTCGCAGGAAGTATTGTACACTTCCTGTCATCTCGTCCTCGTTGCATGTGCCCGATGTGGTAGTCTGTGATATCTATACAGGGCTAATACCACAAGGTGCTTGCTGCGGTATGCCCCTAGGAGGCGGTACCTGCGATCCTGATTGCATAGGGTCATCAAAGAAAGTCTTAGCTTTCTGAAATGTCTGTTTATTCTTCTGCAGGTCAATTGGTGTTGCTTTGTTAGGAGCTCTACACGCCCACTCCTGACCTGTGTTCTCTTCAGTATCCTGCGATGTCCCACTGGTGGAAACACTGCTGCGAGTCACAATGTTGACTCTTGGTTCTGGCTCTTCCTGCTCAGCAGCAATAAGATGGATGTTCTGGTGTACTGCTGGCTTAGGTTCCCTGATCTTAGCTATCAAGGTAGGACATTCCTCTATAGTATGATCATAATATTTACAATAATTACAAGTGGTGGTGGGACTCTGACAGTCCAGAGCATAATGTCCTATAACTCCACAGTTATAGCAAGTAACTGGTTCGCGACCATGACCAAATCCTTCTCCACAGCCAAATCCTCCTCCACTTCCTCATCCTCTGAATCCTCCTCCACGGCCACCATAAGCCGGATCATGCTGTAATCCTGCTACTGGACCCTGTGTTTCTGATTGGACTCTGTACATGTCTTGCTTGCTCCTAACCATGAGATCATAGGCTCGGCAATTGTGTTCGTCATGGCCTACAGGCTTGCAGAAGACGCAGTATAAGTTCTTAGTTGTCTGTACGTACTTCTAAAGTAGAGGGCACTGCTGCGGTAGATGTCCTCGTGTTTTGCATATTTCACACCACGGCCCATGGGTCTATGGTAAGGGGTTAGGAGCCCCTGTTGCTAGATATTCTACAAATACTAGACAGTTGTCTTTAGTATGGCCTTGTGCTTTACACCTTATGCACCATATGTCTTGCGTAACCTCTTTCCCTTTCTTAAGCTAATGCAACTGTAACGTGAGATTAGCCAACTAGTTTTGTAGATTTGTCATTCCTGTTCTAGTTTCCGCTAGAGGTGAAGCCTCTAGTTTCATCGCCATCTCCAACATGTCATCCTGCATCTGGAGTTTCTGCTGCATTAACGGTAGTCTGATGTGAGGGAGCAGTGCTGCAATAAACCATTCCTTATGATACTCTGGTGCAAACTCAAAGCTGACTTGGTCTATAAGGGCTTTGAATTTCTGATCAAAGTCCCACACCGACTCTGTAGGTAACTGCTTGATGTCCTTGAGCTCTGTAATGCACTGTGACTTAGACTTAGGTTTCTTAAGCTCTTTAATCATGGCATTCTTGATCTAGACAAGTGTTCTGGGTACTGTGGTATACTTCATGTACCATGTTAAGGCTCGATCTCTTAGTGTGGTGACCAACTGTACAAGTTTAATATTATCGTCATTGATGGTTTTAATGGTCCACATGGCTTCACAGAGAAACCAATGTTGCTCCAGGTCCTCTGCCCCTGTACCCTTAAATATAGGTAGCTTCATATCATCCCCCATTCTATTTCTACGCAGTGGATGTTTATTTGTTGTGTTACTACCACTCCACGGTGTAGTTGGAGGTGATGTAGCGGTGGTAGGCACTGTCTGCGAGCTACTGGATGGAGTTCCTACGGGATTGTTCTGAGTCCCAGTCTGTTTCTTTGGGGTGTAAGGGTGGTAAGGGATACCCCCTTCTGTTCCTTCTGTGGCACTATGACTCTGTTGTCTAGTATTATCTGAACTGTCTTCAAATATGGGAGAGCTGAAATCTACTTTGTATTTCTTTCCACTACGTGTACGTCCAATGTCATCAAAATCACTTTCAAACTCTTGTGACATTACTATATTTACTTATTCATCTGAAACTAGATCCATTGTTCATTTTTCATGTAATAACATCTTAATGGACAAGTTTAAAGATTTTAGGTACTTACCGCGATATCCTTTGAAGAAGTAGCGCTCAGCCTCGCTGAAGCTTTTTCTCTGGTCAACTGCAAACTCTGTGACGAAGCCTTCTAGCACACTTGCAAGCCAAAAGTCTACTGCTCTCATAATGGGATTATCAAGGTTCTTCACGGTCTGAATCAGCTCTGGTGTCCAGATAATGTTTCTTTTCTTCTTGAGTATGCTTGTATCAGTCAACTTTGATAACCATTCGTAAAGTTTGTTTCCAAAGGTTGCAAAAAAATATCGCATGCAGGTATGTAACGATATGTTTTTGTAACCAAGCCTCTGTACTCAGTCTAGGACTCTTGTTCTCTCATTCGGCAAACTCTTTCTCATTAGACCAAACCCACTTGTTGAGTTCGTCTCTAGTAGGCCGCCACCAGAACATCAATGCTCAGTTTGTTCAAAACCGGCAACGAAACCATTTGTTGGTTGCTGGGCAGACCCAGGTTTACTGTATTTAACCAACAACACCCCTAGCTCACTCGCCCTTTCGGCGACAGACCATAGGGTGGCCTGAAGTCTCACCCGAAGTGATTCTAATGGGTTGGCCAAAGACTCAAGTGTCTTCGACCAGGTTCTGTGGCAGCCTGGGTGTCTCGCAGCTCTTCTAACCTGCAATATTTCTCTCTACGCGATGTACACTTCCTCTTACTCACGATGACTCCAACCCTGATCACATCGCCACGCCTCGGACCACACATAACTCCCTCCTATGCTAGATCCTCAACCGCAGCGCACCGCAGCTTCTCTACCGGTGCGATATCGCCTCCCTGCGATATCCTATTACTGCGGCTCCGCGTACTTAGTGCTACTTGCTCCAACTTATGGGCTCAACATACAAGGCTACTTACCTCTGCGACTCTTAATTATAAGAACTGAAACATAGGTATACTTTTATACAAAGTTCTTAAGGATTTCAACTTGTAATTATTTCTATAGTGCTGTAAGCTGAATAACGCATACATATAATAACTGTAAGCAAGGTTCATGAAATAACTGATACATGCAATAAATAAACACAACACATAAATCAATCACACAACACTCAATTTTAACGTGGTTCACCTCCAGGATGCAAGTTACGTCCACAGAACTATGTTTCTATTATAGCTCAGGGGAATGTAAACACAGTTCTGCTGCATCGCATATGCAGCTTGAGATCTTCTGGGTAACTCTGCACACATCCTGGAGCCCTTCTCTCTTATATCTCTTCTCTCCTATATATTGCACCTCTTACAATATACTCTTTCCTCTCTGTCGATCCCTATGGATCGTTACATGCATGCTCAATGAGCCGGCTACTGGTTACAGTAAGATAACTACAGCTAATAACAGAACCAGAGCTTGACTCCTATACAACTGACCAACTATTGTCTAACCTTGTACAATTGTCCAACCAACCCTTTACAATACAAAAATACATCCCTTTATAGGCGGCTCGAAGGTCTCTCCATTACAACACTGTTGGCCTGTCCCAACAGTAACCCAAAACCCTAAGTAGTGACAGTCGGCCTATCTGTACTTAAGGTGGCCACTTTTCGTCACACCACAGCTCTCTGTGGTCTTCCATACTTCCCGGCACTGATCATGGGTACTGTGCACCGCTTCCCTTTCTATCCTTCGTCTTCAATACCTCGACCTCGTTGCTTCATTTCCTTTATGAGGGTAGCTGAGTTTTCCTGTCTTCCGCCACTGCCTTCAATGCAGTAGGTGAGCTCTTTCTTCTTGGCCGCTCAGGTACCGTCATCTCCTTTGACTTTTCTATCTCAACAGTCATGGTTTCCGGCTCTGATCTATAGCTGGAAACATGCTACGGCATCGTAGCTCTACCTTATCTTCTCTCCACCAAAAATTTCTATCCGCTAAACTAGCAGCTTCTTCTGTAGCTACTGGACTCTGATCCAATAGTTCACACAGCAAATTCTACTCCTCAAAATTGCTTCCAAAGAATGTCTCCAAGAAATTTGCTGAGGTTGTGATTTTTTACGACCTCCCTTCCTGTACAACCTTCAATTTAAACTAGACAAATTGTTCAAATAGGAATACTGGATAAGAGGAAGAAGGCTTCCTGGTGCCCATGAGTTCTTGAGAGAGAGCATACATCTGCTCCTTCTCCTGCTGCATGGATTGTAACTTTTTCAATTCTCTCAATTTGCTCTGCAGCTCTTCTTCTCGAAATCGGTGGGCCATTCATTCTTCTGCCCAATTCTCTTCCAATCCCCTGATAATTTTACTATGCTCACTGAGATAAATCATCCCTTTCTGGTACTCCTCCACCTGACTTTTCCATTTGGTCACTTCCATTCTCAGAGTTGAGACTTCTGCTGCTAGGTTTAAGATTTCCTTTTTATGATGCTCTTCTTGATCTGAGTCCAAGTCAATGAAATTTCTAAGGGTTAGAAGCACTGGTTCTTGTGGGACAGTGTCTTCTAGCACATCTAAGTTTACTATGAAAGTTGTTGGTTCTTGTGTTACAACAACTTCCTTTGGACTCTCTTCAGCATCTACATCCATTGCTTCTGGAGGCACTGGTTCTTGTGTGATAGTGTCTTCTTCTTGGGGACCCTGCATTTCTAAAATTGGTTCAAGAGTTGTTGGTTCTTGTGTGGCAGCAACTTCCCTTGGATTCTCCTCATCAACTACATCCATTTCTTCTGGAGACACTGGTTCTTATGTGACAGTGTCTTCCTCTTGGGGACCCTACATTTCTGAATTTGGTTCAAGAGTTGTTGGTTCTTGTGTGACAGCGAATCCTCCTGGATTTTCTTCAACAGCCACGTCCACCATTCCAAGAGACACTGGTTCTTGTGTAACAGTGTCTTTTTCTTGGGTAACCTGCATTTCCAAATTTTATTCAAGAGTTGTTGGTTCTTGTGTGACAGTAGCATCCCTTAGACTCTCTTCAGCAGCTTCATTCATTGCTTCTAGAGACACTGGTTCTTGTGTAACAGTGTCTTCCTTGTCCTTCTGCCGCTGAGATTGGATATCTTCCTCAGTGTGCAGCTCCTCCTCAAGGATTTCAGTGTCACCTGAGGATTGTGTCTGTACCTATTCATCCTCGCTCCAATGTATATCGGGCATGATATCCATTCCAGGGTTGTCTTCTAATTGCAATTCAGGAGTCCTTGCTGCAACCTCCAAGGATGTTGGTTCTTGTGTAGCAACATCATGGCTTATACCTTCATCCTCCTATTGTTGAAATTCTTCTCCTATGAGCTCTGCATCCTGGGAACATTCTGGGGTTACTATGCAAAGTTCTTCATTAAGCTCCAGAGTGTCCTCCATCCCAAGTTCTTCTCCCATTTGCTCGGCCAATTGGACAAGTATACTCATGGATGCTGGTTCTTGTGTTATAGCACCCTGTTCAAATTCATCAATATCTTGCCTTTGCGGCTCAGCCTCTATAATCTCTGTGTCATGGGAGCATTCTGGGGTTACAGTGCAATCTCTGTCCCCATCATCATACATGATTTCATCCTTTAGCTCCTCTGTCATAGGATTGGTGGTAACTTCAGCACGGATGGTTAAAGATGCTGGTTCTTGTGTGACAGCATCTTCTTTTTCTGCAGCTTCCTCCATTGTGGGCGTGGACTGTTGTGCTGTACAGGTGTGAATTATAATCTTGCGGCTTGCCTCCTTGAAGATTTCCCCACAATTGGGACAGATTACTTGCTCATCTTCCTCTCTAGGCTCGGTAGAGTTTGATTCCTCCAGTTGGTCTACGGCCTCCACCAATGTATACATTTTCCTTTCACCTTGTTTTCTGCAGGTTTCCTTCCATGTTTCCAATTCCCTTCGAAGTACTTGGATGTCCTATTTTAATAATGCGTTCTCAGCCAGAAGTTCTTCAAATCGGGGTTCTTCTTCGACTGGCCATTGTGGAGCATCCATTGGCCTCGGTACAAGGATAGGGAACTCAACCTGTGCCTCTAGGGTTGCCCTTATTTTTCTGGCTGCCTCTACTGCTGCAGCTGATTTAGTTTTTTTCCTTTTGATTGGTGAGGTTATGTTAAGTTCCTTGATTGATCTCTTTCTTCTTCTTTGTGGTGTTTTCTTTTGTGGAGCTAGGACATCGGGATTCACAGCTGAGGTCGAAGGGATGTTTTCTTGCTCCTCAGGTTGTTCTTCCTCAATTAAAGTTCCTCCTCCCCACTCAGGTGAGGATTCAATGGTCACTAGCCCGATATTTTCTTCTATTGCCCTGGCTCTATCACCTTCAGGTTCAATTGTCGTAGCATTTAGTGCTGCTCCAATTTCACCTTCTGCTGTCAGAGTTTCCTTGTTGTCAGTGTTTTCCACAAGGTTTTTGTCTACACCCTCCCCCAATTGCTCTGATTGTGCCCCCGGTTGCTCTTCTTCTGATGCAGTTTCATCCCTCCCCCCAACTATATTGGAGGGACTCCGGTCCTCCTGCTGTAGTTGAACCTGTTCCTATTCCATTGGGACACCCGGCAAGGGAGTGGGTTCCTAAGCTCGAGCTATGAATTGTTTCCAGGTTATATTATGCTGGGAAAGGGTTCTTAAAATTAATAATTTGATGAGACCATGGTGGGTCAAGGAGGAAAATGGATGCTTAGCGTCTTGGACGAATGCCGCCATATGACGCAAGTCATGAAGCAGATAGTATGGAATGTTTACTAAAGTGCCATGGCGGAGATGAGAAAGTAAAGGCAGTTCAGAATTATAAATAGTTTGCTACCTACCTTCACAAGTGATGTATTTCTTGAGAAAGATAGCCACCTGGTCCCATGGTCGCGGCAATGAGTGCAGTGCAATCCCTCTTCTTGATGATTGAACTTGCTCCCCCTCTACTAAAAATGCTTCCCGTGCAGTTGCCATGGGGACTCGTTGTCCAAACCATGCCCTTCCCACCTACGAGATGGCAGTAACCTCGGATATAATGGCCTCGAAGACTTCTATGCGGAGCCCCCACACCTCGGAGTGAGTTTCTGTGAGGTTTAAAGCAAATTGCAATGCTTCTTCCCGATTGAATCCGTCTAGTTGCTCAAAAAATTCGATCCATCCGGTGGCTTGAAAGATGGAAAAAACTGAGGATTTTTTCTGAGTTCCTGTGTATTCAAAGGTTCATGACGAGCTGGAATCCCCATGATCCTAACTGCAGACTGAGGTTGCTACTCCACGGATTACAGAGTCCAAGAATGGAGGTTGCAGTGCAGAGAATGCACGAATCACTGAGTGGAGATGTTGAGAAAAATGGGCAAATTTGGAAAGTTCAGCACGAAAAAAATGTTCGAAAGTTTATTCCGAATTGGGGAAGGTGGAAGTTATTAGTGTTTACGTTGCACGAGGGAAAGGGTTAATTAGGCCATAATGGTGATAAGAATAAAGGTACGAATGATATCGTTAAATCATATCAACACTTAATCACATGATAAATCAAAGCCATACCTTGTGGGACTGTGCATCGGATATCCTACGGATACTGGTGGAACGTGTGGTTGCTAATGTTGCAGAGGCCGAGCGTGTGTGTATTCATTGATTTCATCATTATAACCGGAATATGACCATAATTCTTTCCACCCGTGAAACACAACCATCGCGTCCATATGGTCAGAATTATGAAGAAGATCGTCGCCTTATGGACCAGCTTGTCGACGTGAGGGGGAATCGGATCCATATCTAGCAGATTGAACAGTGTAGGAAGCAATTTCCCAATAACATAGGAGTTACCTCTACAAGTTTTCAAGTTTTTAAATAAAAAGCGGCATTTAATGTTGGAGACATCCGCCAATAGAGCAGAACTGTAGTTTCCAGAAAAGATATCGCGGATGATGAAAAGATGTTGCAGCCGCCAGGAAATATTCACGACCACCGGAAAAAGGATTTATGGTCATCGAGAAAAGTCACGGCTTCTAGGGAAAATTTTTATGACCGTCGGGAAATATGTCGCAGCCGCCGTAAAAGATGTTGCAGGCACCGGGAAATGGTTCACGGCTGCCGGGAAAAGGATTTTACAGTGATCGAAAAAAAAGGTCACGGCTGCCAGGGAAAAGTTTTATGGCCGCCGAGAAATATGTCGCAGCCGCCGAGAAAGATGTCGCAGCCGCCGGGAAATGGTTCACGGCTGCCAGAAAAGGGATTTTCTGGTGATCGGAAAAAAATTCACGGCTTCCAGGGAAAAGTTTTACGGCCGCCGGGAAATATGTCGCAGCCGCCAGGAAAGATGTTGCAGCCGCTCGGAAATGGTTCACGGCTGCTGAGAAAGGGATTTTACGGTGATCGAAAAAAAAAAAGTCATGGCTACCAGGGAAAAGTTTATTTTGAAGGAAGGCATGGGAAAACGACTCTCATTCGACAAGCCCATTCTGGTCATTCTCCTGGCGCTTCCCTGCTAATTTTTGAAAAACAACAGCAAACGAGAAGATCAAATGCAAAAGGGAAAAACAATATAAAATGCAGCAGAAAAAAAAACATTATTTATGTACAATAGTTCAAATGTGATTTACAGTTCAAGGATTGGCAAAGGCAAAGAGAATTTCATGCCCTGGTGCCAACTGATAATCTGGATCGGCGGCAATTTGCGAAATGAATGCATCTTTCGAAATAGGCTTACGATACAGTCGTAGTCTGTGGCCATTAGCAAATAATGGTATGCGGTTCTCATCAATGGTCACCAGACGGACAGTGCCATTGTCAAATACCCTGTTGACCAAGTATGGACCTAGCCACCTTGTACGTAATTTACCTTTAAAATCCCTTTTGAACCTAGATTCATATAGTAACGCCCAGTCTCCCTCACAAAAGATTTTCTTTTTAATAAATCGGTCATGCCAATTGGATCTCTGTTGCTGAAGCAACACAGTCTGGTCCACTGCAGCTAACCGCTTCTCATCCAATTCGTTTAGTTGATTCAATCTTCTCTTCTGGGCTTCTATTACATCCAGATTCATTTTGGAGGCTGTCTTCAGGCTTTTGATCTCAAACTCAATTGGAAAGATGGCACTCTTTCCATACACTAAATCATAGGGAGAGAAACCTATGGTGTTGTGCCAAGTCGTGCGATATGCCCACAGTGCTTTCGAAATCCTGTCAGCCCAATCCTTTCGATGGCTCTTAATTGTTTTAGTAAGGATGGCTTCAATAACTTTATTAGTACTCTCCACCTGACCATTGGCTTGGGGGTGGTAAGGTGAAGCCACCCTATGCTGCACATGATACTTCTGGAGCAAGGATTCAAATTGGTGTGACATGAATTGCAGTCCCCCATCAATAACTACTTCCTTCGGTACCCCAAAGTGGGTAAATATTTCGCTGTACAGAAAATCGATCACCGCCTGGTCGTTATCCTTAGCCAAAGCTACAGCCTCTACCCACTTGGTCATATAATCAGTGCAAACTAGAATGTAAGATTTCTGTCTGGAAAGAGGGCTGATAGGGCCAACAAAGTCCAGTGCCCATCTATCAAATGGCTCAACTACTACTTGAGGTTGTAGAGGAATCTGATCTGTTTTATTGGGCTGGCCCATCCTTTGGCAGCTGTCACAGGACTGAACAAACCTTTTAGCATCCCTGAAAAGAGTCGACCAATAGTATCCCATCCGCAGCGCTTTGTGCCCTGTTCTTTTGTCTGCAAAGTGTCCCCCACAAGGCTCATCATGACAGGATTTCAGTATGTGAAAGATCTCATCTTCCCTTACACATCTCCTAATCTCAAGATCGGGCCCTGTGTAGAAGAGATGGTCATTGAGCCAACAATACCTGGCACTTTGCTGGATGATTTTTTCTTTTTTCTCATTTAGACATATGTGGCGGGAGCTTTCCTGCAACCAAATAATTAGCGACACCTACATACCAGGGGGAATGAGCTGAAAGTGCGAATAGATGTTCATCTGGAAAAGAGTCCTCAACAGGAAAACTGTCATCACTGTTAGTGAAATGAGATAAAAAATCAGCAACAACATTTTCTTTCCCAGGTTTATCTATAATGGTAATATCAAATTCCTGCAATAACAAGAGCCACCTGGTCACTCCGGCATTGGTGACAAATTTTTTCATTAAGTATTTAATGGCAGAGTGGTCAGTGTGCACAAATGTAGGATACCCAGTAATGTAATGTCAAAATTTATTGATAGAGTAGACAATAGCTAGGAATTATTTCTCGGTAACAATATAATTAAGTTCAGCAGGGGCTAAGTTTTTACTAACATAATAAATGGAATAAGGTACTTTACCATCCTGCTGTCCTAATACTGCTCCAATGGCGGTATCAGAGGCATCTGAAGAAATATGGAAGGGTAGGGTCCAATTAGGTCCCCTTCAGATAGGAGTTGTGGACAGTTTTTCCTTAAGCTTATCAAAATTTGTTTGGCATGCTTCACTCCACACAAACTGTGCATCCTTCGTTAACAAAGAGAACAAAGGAGAAACAAGTTTGGAGAAGTTTTCTATAAACCTTCGGTAATAACCAGCATGTCCCAAAAAACTTTGCACCTCTTTCTGAGTTGAAGGGGTAGGTAGATTTTTTATCACCTTGATTTTTGAAGGGTCCACCTGAATGCCATTGGCAGAAATGAAATTCCCTAATACCACCCCCTCACTCATCATCATATGGCACTTTTCAGTGCTTAATGAGAGCTGAGTCCGTTCACAGCGAACTAAAACCTTCTTTAAATTTTCTAGTGCTTCCTCAAAATCCTTGCCATAGGGAGTAAAATCGTCCATAAAGATTTCCATACTATCATTAACTAATTCAGAGAATATGCCAATTACAGCTCTTTGAAACGTTGTCGGTGCTTTACATAAACCAAAGGGAATCACTCTGTAGGAAAACGTTCCCCAGGGACAAGTGAAAGTGGTCTTATCTTGGTCCTCGGGAGCAATCTGAATTTGGTTGTACCCGCTGAACCCATCTAGGAAGGAGAAAAAATTCTTCCCTGATAGGGTATCAAGTACTTGGTCAATAAAGGGCAAAGGGAAATGATCCTTTTGGGTGGCTTTGTTCAGTTCCCTATAATCAACACAGACCCTCCATTTACCATTTTTCTTGGGCACAATTACGAGTGGGGAAACCCACTCACTATCTGAAATAGGATATATAAATCCTGCTTCCAAAAGTTTCTGGATTTCTTGCTTCACTATATCCCTCATATTAGGTTTCATGCGTCATTGGGGTTGACACACAGGTCGAGAGTCACTTTTAATATAAATATGATGGGTGCAGAGATTAGAAGGAATACCCCTCATGTCTGTATACTCCCAGGAAAACGCCCCCTTGTGTTCTTTCAAGAGACTGATCAGGAGCTTTTGTTCCTCTAAGGAGAGACTAGGATTGATATTCAAAGTCCTTCCAGGCTCTACCTCAATAGGAATACTTTTTGAGTTTTTCAAAACTGGGATTATGTTTTTGTTAGCAACTAGTGCTTCTTCCGTAATATTTTCTTCTTCTTCCTTGCCCATGGTAATGTTCATGATTTGATAAACCTCTCTATTGACTAAAGTGGGTTCACTAATAAAATTACTAATAGCATCATCTTCTGTTTCATTTTTAAAAGTTAAGGCCTTCCCTATAGTTAGTAGTGGCTGAACATCCTCCTCCTCCTCCTCCTACTCTATCCAAAGGGAAGTTTCAGCCTTTAGACTTAGTCGAGCTAGAAGATAAAGGGTGAGGCTTTTAGTCTTTGTACCATCAGATATAGTCATGGACCCTGATCGACAGCTGATGCAAGCATCATCTGTGGCCAACCAAGGACTCCCCAGGATCAATGGGTGTCCTCCCAGCTGCGATTTTGGTTGTAATACCAAAAATTCAGTAGGGTACTCCCATGAATCTACTGAGACGACAAGGTCGTCCAGAATCCCTTCGGGTCTAATGGTGAATCTGTCTGCCAGTTCTAAAATGGTGGGGGTCGGTCTAAGATTAGTGAGCCCAGGCTTCTTTATAGTCTCCATGGTTATGACATTGATCGTTGCTCCTAAATCGACTAGCATGTTGGGTATCTGTGTCTGTCCTACCTGTACAGTGACAGTGGGATTTCCAGGGTCGTCATACTTAGTCACAGGGGTTTTTCTCATTATCAAGGTAGATAAATTTCCTATGACATGAACAGTGGGAGGATCTCTAGGTTTCCTTCCTGGTTTCTTAGTGCACAGGTCCCGAACGGTTCTAGCATAAATAGGTACGTCTTGAAGAGCTTGAAGAAAGGGGATCTTAACATATAGATTCTTTAACTCTCCTAGGAGGTTAAACTGAGGTTTCCCCCCTATTCCTGGTAGCATTAGTCTCTCAGGGTATGGTGGTTTCCTTATCAGCTGGGTAGGCTGCGTATTGTCAGATTTATCATTTGATGTTTCAGCCGCCCCATCTAAGGGATGCTCAACATCTTCAATGATAGGAACTGTATCGGGTGGATGCTGTGAACTCCCTCCTTCTTTATGCACAGAAGGTGGAGCATCTTCTGTAATTACGGGTTCTACTATTTTCCCAGATCGTAAACTAATATCATTACAAGGTATAAGGGAAAGAGAGTAGGATGGCATGTTGACAGTCTCCAATTGATGGACTGTTTTATTATTCAGATTAGGATTAGGTTGGGCAGGCAACTAAGGTCATATTGGTATATTAGGGACATAATTGTTTTGCAGTTGCAGTTGTGACTGCTGAGGTGGGTATTGAGGATATTGAGGGAATTGAGGGTATTGAGGAGAATATGGTGACTGTTGTGGTGGAGGTGGTTGAGGAAACTGGTTTCCGGGGTGGAAATTCCTCCATCCAGGAGACCACGACATAGGTTGATGTGGTGGTTGTGTCCAGGGACTCCATGAGTTGTAATTTTGCATTGCATGTTGGGAAGGATTCCATTGAGAATAATTTGAAGGGAATTGTGTATTCACATTTTGCATGTTATTCCAATTGCTCATATCATTCAAAAATGGAAACGATTCTAGAGGCATACCTTGATTTCAAGGCTGCCAAGGTTTCTTCTGTGCAATGAAATAGGCCAATTCCACTTCTGGAGTTGATGCCTGCAGAACATCCTTCACTTGGGGAAGTGAGGGACATTCTTTCATGTCGTGGTTCAGCTCACACAGCTGACATACTTCTACTTTATCAAGCGGGAATTCTCTCAGCGGATGATTCTTTCTACATCGGGGGCAGAACACACCTAGTGTGATATCCTCCACAGCCTGTTTTTGTTTTTCCTTCAGGACATCGATCTCTAAGGAGATGGAGCTCATCATCTCTGTCTTAAAATTTTCAAGGAGATTTCCTATCTTTGCATGGGTAGCTCCTCCATTGGACGACTTCTGAGTTTTGTCAAAGACATCACGTTCTAGCTTATCCCGTTTATCCTGCTTATTGTTCCTAGAAGACCCCCTAGAGTATCTCTTACATAGCTCCACAATCTTTCCAAAAGGTTCTTTGGAGATATCTCCCTTTCCTAGTAGGTTTAACATGTCTAGACAATCATCCCTGATCCCCCGAAGCAAGATTATCTTGAGCACGTCCAGCCCCATGTTCGTCTGCCCGACTCTCTGCACATTGTACAGTAGTCTTTCCATGAAATCCTCCAGACTTTCGTCCTCCTTCTGTACCATTTTGAATAATTCCTCTCTTTTGTCCTTGGTGTTGCAATATTCCTGATATTTCTCTAGGAACACCTGTTTCATTTTATCCCAATTAGCAACAGTTCCTCCCCCAAGGCTCATGAACCAGCGTAATGCGTTGTCCTTTAGGGTGGCAGGAAAAAGTTTTAGCTTTTGGGCATCAGTGATATAATCATAGCTGCGGCAGAGGATATCGAATTCAAAAAGGAATTCCTTTGGATCTTCTACCACCCTTCCATGGAAGTGAGGCAACACCGATGGTGAGATATTTTTCATAGGAAATGTCCCCTCTGGCTGCTGAATCGAAAATTGCAGTGTAGCCATCGTTCCTTCAGGCAGGGAATGATTCTCATGATGATAGTTTTCCCCCATTGCCTCTTCCTCGTCGGACTCGTGTCTGTTACTCATCTCTTCTTCTGTTTCCTCGTCTTCGTTCGTTCCTATGCTTTGTTCCTCGTTTTTCTCTTCGTCCCTCCTCTGTTCCTCGTTCTTTTCTTCTCTCTTCGTCTGTTCCTCATTCTTTTCTTCTTTCTTTTCCTTGCTCTTCCACTGATCAGTAATCTTTTGGTGGAACTATGCCCACTCTTCTTCAGTTACAACCTTCCCGTAGATGTGGTAGATCGGACCTCTACCAGCAAGCGCAGTTGTAATAGCTGTGTCCTCTTCTATAGGGATATTCAAGGAATTCGCAGCTGCTCATGTATTCTCCACCATGGATCCTGACGCTGGCGCCCCAGGATTGGAAAGATTTCTTCTGATAGGAGTTTCTTGATAGCAAGCCCTGGTGGATGAATCATTTTTGTCAACAAGATTGTCAATGAATGTCCTTCTGCCCAATGGTGGTCCTCGACCGCGACCCAAGCCACCTGCACTGTTAGTATTTTGTGGGGTTTTGGGAGTTGGGAGTTGATCGCGTTTTACCCTCCTCGTATTCATGCAACCCAAATCATTTCAGCAAAAAGAATAGAAAATACTAACTAGAAACAATTACCAGATGCAACTAATGATAGTGTTTAATTTTTATCCTTCCCCAGCAACGGCGCCAAAATGTCGAGCACCCGATATGCAGGTGAATTACTACCAACATATAGAGCATACGAGATTTATTGTCAACCCGAGAAAGTCTTTTGTTTCAAATGATAAATGCACAGTATATGCTTAAACACAAAATCACTGTAATTGAACACTCTTATCCTCTAACAACTATGCCCATCCCAAGAATCAGTGTAATCCCATTCATCTTCTAGATACTATAGTTTCAATTAATTTCTACCATGTATCAAGGAAAAAAATGATCAAATGACAATTGCAGATAAAAAGGAAATCCTATTCACATCCCTAAACAAGTAATTCACCTATTCAATCTGATTACTCTTGAAAGCCATAAACATAAATCAAATATTAATCTAGGAATTCAATTGCAAAGGATTGAGTTCAGCTACTCTGAGAAATTGAATTACAGGAATGAAAGTCAACAATCGTAACAGTAAAGATAAATTGCAAGGATTCGTGGGATAACAACTTAAAACTGCAGGATGAACAAAGCTGTGTACAGCTACCACATGAATTGCATAAACAAAGTTACCTACTCAGTCGACTGTCACTCTGTACCACTTACCGATCTCAAGAAAATGTAATCACAATTATACTATAAATCCACACTTACTACAACTGTGTGCAAAGGAAATAGAATCAACAAAGCATCACACAATACTGAATTAAAAAGTCCTAAATTAACTCAGCAATCTCTATGGAAGGCAGGCCCAGCCTTCACACAGAGATGCTAGCTGAACAACGTGAAGCTCCCTTAAACCAGAGGTAATTCCTTATATTAAAGAAAGAAAGATTACACAAGTTTCTTCCACTGCTAATACAATGAATGAATTATCTATTTTCCAACCCCCTGGGTCGAGACAGCTCCTGATACTTATACATGCAAATCATAACCTCCGATCCTATTAAAGGGCATCCATGAAGATCTCGGATCTTTAGGCGCCCTAAATAACACTAGCTGTTACAAATGTGGCATACTAAAGATATAAAAAATATGGGAAGCTGTTATTTTTCCCAGGAATGGCGATCTTCCCTGATCACAATTATACTCAAGCAGCAATGTACTAAAGATCTCCAATTGTACCGCATTCTGTTACAGTTGCCTCATCACAGCTCTGTCTGGGATGTCACATTAAAACCACGTGCCTTAATTGATGATAGGAGGGCCAAGGATCATCTTGAGCGGCGAATATTCCTCCTTTCGAGACTTGTTCAGCCCCTTCTTCATGCAGTCCACTTATCTCAAACTACCTTCATAAATCATGACATGTTAGCACATTTGAGAGATACACAGCCTTAATTATCACAATCATAAGCATTGATAAGATAAAGCAATGATCAGTCATATCTTCGCAGTTTGGGGAATAAAGTGAGGACAACAGGTCTGATTAGCTTGTTGAATGGTGTAGGACAAGGGAAGAAAAGGTGATCAAGGATGGTTAAAAAGGGACCAATTCTGGGCCCAAAACATGTGGGCCCTAGTCTTATGTTTTGTCAGTGACTTGAATCGGTATAAATAGGAAGGCATTCTCCCTCATTTATACACACCTCATATTCTCGAGTTCACATGAGAGCGAGAGTAAGAGAAAGGAGAGATAAATAGTGTTGAATACTTCTTATTACTACTTTTGGTCATCTTACTATTCTAAATAAGTTTGCAAGGTTTTCTCCTTTATTGTTTCCCCGGTGAAAATATTTGTGTCTTGGGTATATTTTATATCTTGTGCATATTGTTGTACTTTTTATTATTTCACATAAAGATCATACATAAACTAATCATATCTAAAGAAAAACCAACATGGTATCGGAGCCTCTCTGAAACAAGGAACTGTACAACTGCGGAGACTAGAGATTCCTAGTTCAAGTTGTTCTCTTGATAGATCATCAATAAAAGAATGCTACGATAAGTCGCCTCATTAGGTTGCATATTTTGGTGGAATTAGTTTCAGAATTGAATAAGTTTCATTTTTTACCCTGTTACTGGTCTTGGGAGGAACTAGGGAATCAAAATTTTGAGTCTTCCCATCTCAGTTTTCAGAAAATGACCTAGCTGAGAAACTCCCTCGAGGAGGCGAATCTTTCTGTCCAAAAAGAATTCCCAGAATCCAAGTTTGGAATATTAGGGTTTCTCTAACAAACCATCAATGAGCCAACTCTAGAACCACGTCACACAAATCAAATTAGTAAGGTCTAAATATTTTCTATTTCTATTTGAGGTTCTCATTTTAAAAGATGATTCATCATACTCATCTTGAGGACAATCTAGGAGGAGACCATAACTTCCAAGCATGGAAGTACATAATCTCCCTGATCATTGAACAAAATTATTTGGATCAGTATATCGATGGAGAAGTTCCAAAACCTGAGAGAGATGAGGCGAAGGATTCTCATAAGAGAAGCATGGCTAAGGATAAGATAATAATTGCATATTCTAACAAGCATCACCTCATCCCCCATGTGTCTTGATTCAATACAACAAAGGAAGTATATGATTCTTTGACCAAGATGTTTGAAGGAAAGAAATTCAAACTAAAGATGAATTTGAGGAACCAATTGAAGAATGTGAATATAGAAAACTTTGAGACTATACAATCTTACTTCACAAGGTGTAATGTCCCTTAGAGCCAAAAAAAAACTTGCATGGTCAGTAAAGTCATTAAGATATAAGGTTCATCTAAAACTAGCTTCAACATTGTGTAAACTTATTAAGAAAGATACTTGTATTCTTTTTTTGTATTTCTTCCGAAGATGAATACATGGTGACCTATTTTTTTACGGTGATAATTATGTCGTTTATTTATATAATGATGTTTCTTGTATACTACATTGGTGTTTATTTTTCTGTTTCATCTACTTACTTCATGCTTGTTTATAAGGGATGTTTGACTTAACACATAAACTAGTCTTGTTTAAGCTTAAAATGTTGTGGCTAACTTACCTCTTCTTCTAGATGGAAAAGAGTGGTTGTATTTACATAGAAACTTAACGAAAATTTAAGAATCACTTCTATGAGGTTGGGATTACTTAGTTCGTTATGACCTAAGGCATGTGAAACTCTTTGTTTAAAGGTTATAAGATCCAACCCTATGCCAAGTGAAGTAATTTGATCAAGAAAATAAATGTTTAACCTTTGAAGCCAAGGTTAAATAAGTATAGAGGAACACATATCTACAATCAAGGATGGGCTAATGACTACAAGCCATGGTAATCGATTTAAACACTAGTGGAGGTGGTTGAATCATTTAATAATGCCACGTGAAGGGCCTCATGTCTCCTTCCATGCTCGCTAAGGAATAAAAATGATTTACCCTGTTTCAAATTCCTCTTTGCATGATAAACAAATGAGGGGAACGAGCTCCTGACCTGTTTGTTTGTTTGGAAAGGGCATGGACAGTGGGGTTACAAGGTTGCCATTATTGTTCTGGTATGTTCCTCCTCCATGTAGCTTATACATTGTTTTCTCTTTTATTTATCTCAATCATTTTTCTAACCCTTTACTGGTTTTGTGACAGGATAGTGCAACGTATAACAGGATTGCAACAGGGGGAATGGAATCCCATCAACAAAACTTGGGTAAGCCCATTTTTAAGTGTCCTTCACCTATAGTTTTTTTTTCTGTGTTTTCGAAAAGATTAGGGATTGCAATGTTTGGGGTTTAATGGCTTGCAATTCGAAGTTACAATGGTTTATTGGCATCTTGTCGGATTTACAACTCGCTAAATGTAAAGCCTTTCCGAATGAAATGGTGCTCAAAAATTTTGTAGGGTTTAGTGTTTATGAGGCTGTCTAGGCATTTGAATAATTTGTAATTTTAAATTTGATAGTAGGTGAAAAACCACCAATCTTATCTAAAACCAATTTATGGAAATACATGATTGTATTGTCGTTCTCTTTCATGTTCTCGGTATAGGTTTAAATGTTGATAGCTGGGTGAATGATGAAGTATTTCTTGGGATTATAATTGTTGCGTTTTGAAGTTTTTCAATGTCTTCTATACACTCTTGTACATAACGTTGTCAGGGTAAATTGATGGATGCTTAAGCTTTCTCTATGTGTTTTTTGAAGAATAATTATGAAGGTTTTGGTGAAGTGTATAAATGTTACTTCTATATGTATGTATTTGGGTAGATGTAGTTGTTTTGGTTTACATGAAATATATATTTTAGTTCAGTTGCTTTTAATTGATGAATCATGGTCTTGTCAATATTCTAGGCAAAGCATTGATGGTGAGATATGCAATATGTTATGGTGGAGACACTCTACGCCAACAGTGCCAGTAATGGAACTATGGATAAATTTGGTTGTAAATAATTGTGAGGGGAAAACCCCTTTTGTTTTTTTTACTTCTTTATAGAAGCACAGGAAAATCCCTAAATCTACCTTCATATTACTCTTAATCATTATTGATGAAATTGGATGCCAACGCTTGAATAATGGTCACTCCTTCCAGGATAGCTTGTAAGAATTTCTATGGGATTTGATGTTTGGTAGAAGGGGTATTGTGATACCTTGGTTAATATTATGTGATGGTTTATGCAATGTCTATTTTCTTTTAAAATGTTTAAGCATGGATTTCATCTAGTGTTATGCATAGTTTTATGGGTCATACTTGAAATTATGGAAACATTTGATAAAGTAGATTTGCAACTCTAAGGGATTCAATCTGTCGTGAATGACATAGGGTTCTATGTTCTATTTCTCATTGGCATGTAAACATTTATTTAAATGAAAGTTTATTTATTGTATAAATTTGTAAAGCGTGCGTGGATGATTTGCAAATTGTGTTAAGTGTTTCTTCTAGATTTACAATATATAGATCCAGCACGAGCTTGCTTGGCTAGAGCGATCTTCGATTGAAATGAATCTATCCTGTATTTTAAATGATTAAATAATTATTTTATTTTAAAAGGTTGTTGTTTTCTAGGATCTACAATTCCTATGTTTGAGTATTCTGTGTGGAACCAACACCGTTCATGATGTTTGGAAATAGATTACCATAATTTTTATGAGAAGATTAACCCTAGATTCTAACCTCAACCACAAAATACTTTTTAAAATTTATTGTATCCCTAGAAATATCCTTAAGTCAAACCAAGGGAACCATGACTGAATAATTCTGTCAATGGACCAACATATCTAAAGGTTTTATCAATTTTTTGAAGGATGATTTGCAGCTTTCAATATAAACCTTGATAAGTGTAATTCTTGTCCTGTAAATATATTTAAGAGAAAAATAAAAATATAATATGGGGTAAACTCTTACCTGCAGTTTCCTCACTTGTAATAGCTCTATCACCCTACACACTTCAACACAAAATTAATAGGAAATATTATGTTTCTGACGTGTGTAGTGGTAACCAGATGACCTCAGAACTGCCACATTCCTCCCAGCCTTTATCCAGATTAGTTTTTGGTTCTTAATCGGATCCCCTCGAACTTGCTCCAACATGCAAGAGAAAACTAGAACACCTAAAGATGAGTCTACTGGTATTTTGAAGTTAGGATCTGTATTCTCTAAGTACTGGCTTTGGAAATTCTCTGCAATCCCACACAGAAATAATGATCAGATCCCATGCCCTCCCTCAGCTCTTTCTTTTAAAGACTTTCTTTGGAAAAGGGGGAGTTGGTTATCTTCATTTTCATCAATATTTTAATACTTTCTTGAAAATAACTCATAGTTTGATTTATACGTAATATGTCTTAGAAGATCATTTTTTTTTATAACTACTAACTTTCTATTAGTTCCTACATGAGTTTAGAAAAGAATTTTAATTTATTTATTTACTTTATAAAATAATATCTATATAGACTTTTACTTAGTAACTTTCGTTGTCTTTTATTTCTTTATTTATTCAAAATAACTTTTATATATATTCATGTATATATTATAGACTTACTTATTCAATTTAGACACCTTTTATTATCCATGCATTAACTAGAATAATTGTTTATTTGATACTTCCTTAGTTTATGTTGATTCTTTAACAAGGCCTCATGTGGGGTTTGGTCGATCAACTAGGATAGGTATTCCTAGATTTTCTTGCATGTTGGATTACCTCGTATTCATGGTAGTATCTTGTATTCATTGATGAGAAATAGATTGTCATTTTAATGAATCAACTCGAATAAGTATGATGAAGGTAGGTTCTATTCATAGTCCTTCAAATGTAACAACCTTAATTAAGGTAACCCTTAGTGCTATTGAGATATTATGCTCAACACTATCAAATGGGCGTTACATTAGTGCAATTCCAGACCTTTTGTTGGAGGTTTTGCGGTCATATCGAAAACAGATCAGAGTGTGATATGGTGTTCATTTATGGAAACATAGTTGCAAGCATATGATCTAGATGAACAAAGGAATCAGAAGAATCCATGGCTTGTGCATAGATCCGATGGATAGGAGTGAACTCGCACAAAACATCAACAGACAGAAGGAATTTCTGTAGCTGAAAGAGAGAGGAGGATGAAAGGGAGTTTAGTTGCAAAATTGGAAACTAATCGCAAAGAAGGATATCATGATCAATGGACGAGGTTGATCGTGGAATAAGATCAATGGATGACAATGATTTTGTTGGGAGAACTAGAGTGGATTAATAAATTTCTGATGTGCATAAATTTTTTATGAAGTTTTCCTTAGGGTATTTGAACTCCACCGTCAATCTATATTTGATGGTCCTCAACGATTTTGTAGAGTCAACTAGTAGGTGATTTAACAATCAAATTGGGAGTGAAATTTGTATGTAATATTCTCTATAATAGATGGATTCCACCATAGATATGCGTGGACCCAGATCCAAGGGTTATCAATCATTTATCTTGTTGAAATAGGAGGTGAGTTAACACAGAGGATGGACGTGAAATTATTGTGAGACCAAAAGTTTGAAAGAAAATCTGATGAATAGATCTGACGGTTAGGAGTGAACCCTCAAAAGAAATCGACAGTGCAGAAGCATTCCAACAGGAGAAAGGAAAAAAGTGAAAAATATTGAAGTTGTTTAAAAAAATGTTGAAAACCCGAGATTCACATCCTGCACCAGATCTAAAATCGACGGCCGGGAAAGGGTCAACAAGAAATATCGTGGAAGGAGTTTTGCAGGTGCAAGACTGAAAGCGGAAAGTTCAGAAGTTGTTTAAACAAAGGTTGAAAACTCGAGATCTGCATCCCTAACCAGATCTAAGATCGATGGTCGGGAAAGGGTGCAAAAGAAATCGACAATGTGGAAGCATTTTTGCAAGAGGAGGATGGAAAATGAAAAGTATGGAAGCTATATAACAAAATGTTGAAAACCCGAGACTTGCAACCTGCACTAGATCTAAGATCAATGATTGGGAAATGTTGTTATCTCCTAAAATGACCAGTCAGTTTTTCATTATTTTAGGTGATAGGATAGAGTCCAAAAATTTATTTTAAATTTTAAAAGAGTCATTGAGGAGGAGGAATGTAGACTGGAACTATTTTTATGAGTTTCCTACAGAACTAGCTGAAGAGGAGGCAGCCAAATAGAGCAAAGGCAAGAAAAGCATTACTCCAAAGACTAGCAAAAGAAAAAGGAGAGCTATCAAAATAACTTTGGCCAATTAAGTCTCTCTTCTTCTAATTAGGAAGAAATGCTGTTTTTAAATAAAAAATGGCCCCACCTTTAAGAGATACTCAGTGTTCAAAACCTATTGGAACACTTGCAGCAATTGGTACTACCACTTCTATCAGCAGCTGGTGCGAATTGGTGAAGGCGGGGAAGAAGTCTGGGGCTTGTATGCTCGATGGCACAAATTCAAGGGTAACTCAGCTATGTGTTCAGAAGCTCTCTTGAAGCAAGTTAGAGCTTACCAGGGGTCTGATGTGAGCCATGATGAAGAGCGTTTCAAGAAATTTGCTTGTGCTTCAGTGCAGCTTTGTGAGCAAAATATTGATATTGCATCTTCTACTGGTAGCAAGCGTGAGCTTAGCACAGCCCAAATGCATTTAAGGAATGCCATTAAACAGGTAGAGAAATTTTCTGGTTCAGAAGAATACGAAGCATTAGGAGCCTATCTTCAGCGAGTGCAGCAAGAGCGTTTTTTGTTTCTGTATTGATGTTTAGATCTGTAGTCACAAGAGAGGCACTTTAAACAAACAGGACAAACTACAACTCTATATCAACTACTGATATTAAGGTGCAAAAAGGTAAGAATACAACCAGATTTGCTTGTTCTAGCAGTACTGGGAGTAATCTTGAGAATAGTGCTTTGGACCTTGGAATGAATACTGGTACATCAAGAAGCTACTCTCTACATAGAAGCCGTGCTGTTGTTTTACCTTTCCAGTCTCAAGGCTAGCAATTATAACTAGAACAGTGCCAGCAACTAGATATCCAGCAATTAGTAATAGCACTGCTGTTCAGGCTCAACACCCCATTGTCTCAGGTGGAGATTATCCTACTGATAGGGCAGATAGGCATCAAAATTCTTCTGCATATATGATGGCTTTTATGCATGGGTATTCCTCATCTTCTGCTGTGACTCAGATGGGAGACCCTTCAGCTGCATTTACTTTATTGAGGATAAGAAAAGTGGTGTTCAGAGGGTGGTTTTACTAACTCCATGCCCAATGGAACTACAATTTCAAAGATATTGAAATATTGTTTTCAGTTTGGTTGAATAAGCAGAGCAGTGGTCCTCTGGAGCTCATTAACGAGTGGTTGAAGTAAAGAGGCTCCTCCTGGAAACGCCAAAGCTGGAGAGAAGGACATATCAAAAATTTTGATCAAGGGATAGCCACAGCTGAAATTAGAAGGGATCTTATTGCAAGTCACGAGAGGGAAGCTGCTTTGGAAACTAAATTGAAAAAGAAAAGGAGGGTTTACCAAAGATGAACTATTCGACTTGTCCATAGTTCATTGAGGTGTGTTACATCTGTCGAAGACTTGAAAGAGGAGAAGATTACATCTCGATTTTGAAGCAATCAACTCCATATTTCTAGGTATTCTTCAAACAGAACAAGGATGACAGAAGGCAGGAAATACTCCAGATTTTGTGCAGCTAGTTAAGGATTCGATCCACCTTTCTAGTCCAGTTTTCTAGTAAGAAATGTACAGGTGACATTTGGGGTTTTATCCTTCAGCCTTCGAAGATTTCTTGCTTTTTCATCACATTGAAGAATGTCAATACTCTTGCAGCTGTCGAAGACTCTATTTAGATATAGTTTTATTTCCTTTAATAAAGGATTTGTTTTGTTAGAGTTTACAATGAGTATTAGACTTTACTATTTTTAGATAAACAGATCCAATTTTCTAGGATCTGAAGACTGTTTGTAAAGGCGATATAATCCTAAGAACTCAAGGGGAGAAGGGGTTCAAGTTTGGATACATTTTGGGCTATGTACTTGACACTTTCTTGCTATATGAATCACAGTTTTCTTTGGTCATTAGATATTAGTCTGTCCACATTTTCCATTATTCTACATTTGATTCTATTCAGTTCAGTTGTTCAGAACTGTCATCTTCTGATACAGCTCATGGATGAATTAGATCTTCTTTATATTCTTGTATGACCCTACAGCTCTGTATTTGGTTATATTGAATGTCTTTCTTCATACATTGATTATTTACTGTAGCTGATATTTAATTTCTTGAAGCACTGGCTTATTTAGAGGCATGGCATGTTGTCTTACTGCTTAGTCTTCTCAGTTATCCCATTGATCCACCTATTGAAAAACATTCATTTATTAAGTTACCAAGCATACTTAGCCGTAACCACTGAGTAGTTTCTTGGAGTGATAACAAATTGGCGCTGTTGCCATGGAGCGAGTTGAGAAGCTGAACTTCCTGGGAGACGAAACAGATCTATTCCTTGATGATAGACAAGGATTAGACACTTCACTGGTTATATATCTTCTATTTGGCGACTCCACAACATCATTCTGGCTCCGAAGAGATCCAGTATCAGAGAAAATCCACAAGGACCCCTGGTGTCTCCAGTATCAAATCCAAATCAGATTTTGAAGAAGGAGAGGAAAATCAAAGGTCAAGCTGTACAAGAAGGTAAATCTGATAACCCTTTGTCCCACTTTTTCAAACCTTTGGATGCACCCTCCCCTACCTTTGTAAGCTCGACTGCTATCACTTTCTCTGTTGTACCTAATACCACGGTCACCATGGCTGGAGTGGGAGGAGGTCTCACCAAGATGGAGCAATTCTTAATTGCTAGATATGCACCTTTGCAGCTGCCCCATCCACTGTCCTAGATGCCTACTAATGATTATTAGAAATATATGCCTAATTTTTTTGGGACAGGAGAGTGCACAGCAGAAGAGCATCTTGAAACATTTTATGCTTATGCTGAAAACATAAACATCGAAGCAGAAGATGTTTGGATAAGGATCTTCGTACAGAGCTTGGATGGTGAAGCTCGGAAGTGGTTCAAAAAGATACCTGCTGCCTCTATAGGAGACATCACAGCACTTGATGATGCCTTCTTGAAAGAGTGGGGTGACAGGAAAGATTATCTGCATTATATTACTGAGTTTGGAAATCTCAGGCAGAAAAATGGTGAGTCGATATCTGCCTTTTCTAAAAGGTTCAATAAGCTGTATGATAGGATCCCAGAAGTCATCAAACCCTATGAGACCTCTGCTCAGATTACTTATTCCGAAGCTTTCGATTATCAATTCTGTTTATTATTGAGAGAAAGAGAGCCTGAAACTCTTTCAGCTATGCAAGAAGCTGCTATCAAAGTTGAATCTAACTTGCTAGCCTCTGAAAAATTAAAGGGGAATACTGATAGGAAGAAAAGAAGTGAAGAGGCTTCTACTTCCTCAAATTCTAATCAAAAAGTTGACAAGCTAGCAAAGATGCTTGAAACCTTGACATATGAAATGTCGAAAATCAAGCTTGATGGTAAATCTCCTGCCAAGGGTAGAAATCAAAGTGACTACCCGAACAGAAACCAAAATTAGAATCAAAGTTGGAGGAGAAACAACCAGCAGGTTCAGCTTATGCAGAGAGCGAAGAATCCTACTGATGAACAGAGGATCAGAGCACCATTCCAGAATGCTGTCCTTGATGAGGAAGATGAAGATGAGGTCCAAGAGTTAGAGGAAGATATCCATTGTGTTGAGGATGGACATGAGCATATTTTTCTGACAGAGTCTGACTATGAAGGGTCATTGTTCGATCAGCAGTTGAACCAGCTCTATGAAGATCAGTGTGTGTTACAGGCTGATGAATAGACAGGGTATAATCTGAGATCAAAAAAGACTCTCGGAAAACAGAGTACTCCAGCTCCTCCGAAGAAGACTGCTGCTCCTGCAAAGTAGCCAGCCAAAGATGTTCAGAAAGCACCCCAGTCCCAACAAATGGTAAGAGCTCATTCTTCTGAACCTGAAAAAATTTCTTCTTCATTCAATTTAGAAACAGAAATTCAAAAGCTTAAGATTCCAGTACCCCTTGTCGAATTGATGAAGAATGAAGTTTTCCGAAAAGATATTTGTAAAACCCTTGATCACAAATCTGTTTCTTTTTCTTCTGATACCATAAATATGTCTGATGATAAGCCAAACGTTGTCTTGGGCCCTATGATTGAAGACAGGGATGAAAGCTGCCCTCCTTTTTATATCTCTTTAAATATCCATGAAAAGAGCTTGCACAATTGCCTCCTAGATTTAGGTGCTTCCCATAACCTGATGTCCAAAACAGTCATGCATGGATTAGGATTAGAGATCACCCGCAGTTACCATGATTTGTTCTCCTTCGACTCCAGGAAGGTGAAATGCCTCGGTTTGATAAAAGATCTTGCTGTTTCTCTGTCCTCAGCCCCAATGAAAACCATGGTCATGGATGTAGTAGTTGCTGATATCCCGCCCAAGTTTGGGTGCTTACTGTCTAGTTCATGGATGAAAATACTAGGAGGAACCCTGCAAATGGACCTTTCCTATGCCACTATCCCAGTCTTTGGTGGAGAAAATAAAAGGTTATACCATGAGTCCCATCTCTCTTTCATCATCAGTGATGAAAAGAACCCAGCAAACCATCCAGTATATTCAGTGGAAACGGGAATGGGCTCCTGTATTCTGCAGATTGATGATTCATTACCCGAATCATTGTCATTGAAAAAGCCTATGGTTCAGCCCATTGACATTAGTGAAGAAAGCAGGGTATGGACTATGTTTTTTGATGTAGCATGCACCAAAGAGTCTGCTGGAGCAGGTATTGTCTTCATCTCTCCTTCAAAGGAGAAAACACAGCTGTCATTCAAGTTGGATTTTCAGGTAACTAACAATATTGCTGAATACGAAGCCCTGCTGTTGGGGCTGAATTCTGCCAAAGAAATGAAGATCAAGAAGTTACATGTATTCGGAGATGCTGATCTAATTGTCCAGTAGGTCAACAAATCATTCCAGGCAAAACATGTCAGGCTCAAGGCCTACAGAGACAAGGTACTCAGAATTATCCCTTCTTTTTCTAAGTTCAAAATAGCACATGTGCCTAGATTGATGAACGAAATGGCTGATTCTTTAGCTGTTTCAGCATGCACTTTCATTCCTCCCCTGCCTCCTAAATTATCATATGAGATTCAAATGAAATATAGGCCATCATTGCCTGATAACATAAAATTTTGGAAAGTATTTGAGGATGATGTAGAGTTGACCATATTTCTGAATGTCATAGATGAGTTTGCTGACCTTGAAATTGATGAAGACAATCAGAATGAACAAGCTGCTGAAAAAACCAGATTTAAAAGCAAAATTGGGGCACACGAAATAGTTCAACTTTCTTCTAACAGAATTCCTAAGGGGCTGGTCCCTTTGGAGAAACTTTTTGACAGTAATGATGTGGCTGTCAAGCTTGAAAAGTCAAAAGAAGAGTCTGATGTTTGCCCACTGAATTTGTCAAATAAATCAGATCCGAGGTTCGTAAATTTAGCTTCTCATTTAACAGAACAGCAGAAGTCTGAGTATGTTGGCCTGTTGAAAGAGTTCTCTGACATCTTTGCATGGAAGTATTCAGATCTAAAGACATATGACACCGAGATCATTCAACACAAAATCCCACTGAACAAGGATACCACTCCTTTCCGACAGAAGCTGAGATCTTTCATCCCAATGTTGCTGCCCACAATGGAAAAAGAAATTAGAAAGTTTCTTGAGGATAAAATCATTATCCCGCTTAGATACTCATATTGGATTGCAAATCTTGTCCCCGTAAGAAAAAATAATAGTGAAATCAGACTCTGTGTCGATTTCATAAACTTAAACAAGTGCTCCCGAAAGGACAATTATCCATTGCCCAAAATGGAGCACATCTTGCAGAAGGTTTCAGGAGCAAGTGTCATGTCTTTTATAGACGGTTTCTCGGGATACAATCAGATTTCTGTCCATCCTAAGGACAGAGAAAAGACAACCTTCACGACTCCATGGGGCACATTCATGTACCAAAAGATGCCTTTTGGTCTCATGAATGCCGGGGATACTTTCCAGCGGGCAATGGATATTGCCTTTGTCGGAGAAAAGGATAAATTTGTCCTTATATATCTCAATGATATCACAGTGTTCTCTCACAGTCATGATGATCATTTGCTGCATTTGAGAAAGGCATTCGAGAAGTGCAGAAAATATGGGATCTCATTGAATCCGAAGAAGTCATTTTTTGCACTGAAGGAAGGTAAACTGCTCGGTCACATTGTTTCAGCAGAAGGGGTTAAAATTGATCCCAAGCGAGTGGAGGCAATCCAAAATTTGTCACTGCCTAGATCCAAGAAAGATGTCCAATCTTTTCTTGGCACTATCAACTTCATTCGCAGATTTATATCAAATTTTGCAGAATTGACTAAGCACATTACCAGCATGTTGAAGAAAAATTCTGAAATCAGATGGACTGAACAGGCAAAAGCTTATTTTCATGATATCAAAGAAGCAATCACTTCAGCTCCTGTTCTAATCAGTCCATACTTTGAAAAATAATTTTTCATATTTTCATTTGCTTCACATGTCACTATTGCAGTTGTTCTTTTACAGAAAAATGATGATGGACAGGAGCAACCTGTTGCCTTTTTTAGCCGAGTGCTCCGTGATGCTAAGATCAAGTATGAACCTATGGAGAAGTAGGCATATGCATTGATCAAATCCTTGAAGGCATTCAGAATTTACATTCTCCAATCTAAGGTAATCGCTTATGTTCCCTCTAGTTCAGTCAAAGATGTTTTGGTTCAACCTGACATTGATGGCAAAAGGAGAAAATGGGTAGCAAAGCTGATTGAGTTCGACACCGAAATCAAACCTGTCAAGCTGGTCAGAGGGAAAGGACTTGTTCAGTTGCTGGCTGAAGAGAATTGCAAAGCATTAAAGATTGATGATGAGAAAGAAGGTATAGCAGATTTCCAGTTTGAAATTTCAGCAAATCAAATGAGTACAGATTTACAGGTAACATCCTATATCTCAGACTGTGAATGGTACAGGGATATTATTTGCTTTCTGAAAAATTTATCTTTGCCAGAGGGACTAACCAGAACTCAGGGAAGAGCTCTCAAGCTCAAAGCTACAAATTTCTGCATCAAAGATAACCTACTGTTTTGGAAAGATCCTTTAAGGGTTCTCTTGAGATGTGTGACAAAAGAGGAGTCTGTCAAGATAATGACTAAATTTCATGACAGTATCTGTGGTGGACATCACTACTGGAAGACCACAGTCCACAAGATACTGAGAGCTGGCTATTACTCGCCTCAGATGTTTTCTGATGTATTTTCTTTTGTTAAAGCATGTGACAAATGCCAAAGATTTCAAGGAAAGGAACAGCTGAAATCTTTACCTTTGAAACCCATCACAGCCATTGGCCCATTCCAGCAATGGGGCCTGGACTTCATTGGAGAAATACATCCTTCATCAAGCAATCAACACAAGTGGATATTGGTTGCCACAGATTATTTCACGAAATGGATTGAAGCCATTCCCACGAGAAATGCTAATCATAAGGTTATTATTGATTTTCTGTTTAGTAATATCTTTTCAAGGTTTGGCTGTCCTAGGAAGCTGATTGCAGACAATGCTCCTGCCTTTAATGACCGGCATTTGGTGAGTTTATGTGAAGAGATGGGGATCAAAATAGCTCATTCCACATCATATTACCCACAGGGCAATGGACTAGCTGAGTCTTCAAATAAAATTTTGTCTCGTATCATCAAGAAATTGCTGGAGGAAAACAAGAAAAGTTGGGACAGCAAGTTAAAATTCGCCTTGTGGGATGACAGAGTGACCAGAAAAAAGTCTATTGGCACATCTCCATTTAAGCTAGTATATGGTACTGAAGCCATATTCCCGGTCCAACTTGTGTTACCGGTGACTAGTTTCCTTCAAGAGGTCGGCTCTGAACCTGATGATCACACTAGGAGAGTTTTTCAATTGGTGGAGTTGCAGTAGGAGAGAGAGCATCTGATAGAAAAGTCTGAAAATCACCAAATGAAGGTAAAAAACACTTTTGACAGGAAAACAAAAACAGGGATGTTCAAAACAGGTGATTTTGTCTTGAAGTGAGATGCAGCTAGGAAAAAGAAGGGACAGCATGGTAAGTTTGATGCTTTATGGACTGGTCCATACGTTATTGCAGAGGTATATCACAACAACACTTTTGTTCTTCATCATCTGGATGGGGAGATTCTTGCAGGTGGCCCATTTAATGGGCGGTTTTTGAAAATCTATTTCTCATAAAGGCCTCTGGCCTTTTTCATTGTAAATATTCATCATTTTTGTTTTGGTTTAGAGTCAATTTGTCAAAATAAACTCCATGCCCAGTGGGAGTACTAGATTAGGTGTCAGTTTTATTTTTAGGAAAGGCATTGGTTCTGGGATTCTTAGAACCTCACTCGGAGGATTCTTTCCCCGAGTAGGAGCCAGATGTTATCTCCTAAAATGACCAGTCAGTTTTTCATTATTTTAGGTGATAGGATAGAGTCCAAAAATTTATTTTAAATTTTAAAAGAGTCATTGAGGAGGAGGATTGTAGACTGGAACTATTTTTATGAGTTTCCTACAAAACTAGCTGAAGAGGAGGCAGCCAAACAGAGCAAAGGAAAGAAAAGCATTACTCCAAAGACTAGAAAAATAAAAAGGAGAGCTATTAAAATAACTTTGGCCAATTAAGTCTCTCTTCTTCTAATTAGGAATAAATGCTATTTTAAAATAAAAAATGGCCCCACCTTTAAGAGATACTCGACGTTCAAAACCTATTGGAACACTTGCAGCAATTGGTACTACCACTTCTATCAGCAGCTGGTGCGAATTGGTGAAGGTGGGGAAGAAGTCTGGGGCTTGTATGCTCGATGGCACAAATTCAAGGGTAACTCAGCTATGTGTTCAGAAGCTCTCTTGAAGCAAGTTAGAGCTTACCAAGGGTCTGATGTGAGCCATGATGAAGAGCATTTCAAGAAATTTGCTTGTGCTTCAGTGCAGCTTTGTGAGCAATATATTGATATTGCATCTTCTACTAGTAGCAAGCGTGAGCTTAGCACAGCCCAAATGCATTTAAGGAATGCCATTAAACAGGTAGAGAACTTTTCTGGTTCAGAAGAATACGAAGCATTAGGAGCCTGTCTTCAGCGAGTGCAGTAAGAGTGTTTTTGGTTTCTGTATTGATGTTTAGATCTGTAGTCACAAGAGAGGCGCTTTAAACAAACAGGACAAACTACAACTCTGTATCAACTGCTGATATTAAGGTGCAAAAAGGTAAGAATACAACCAGATTTGCTTGTTCTAGCAGTACTGGGAGTAATGTTGAGAATAGTGCTTTGGCCCTTGGAATGAATACTGGTACATCAAGCAGCTACTCTCTACATAGAAGTCGTGCTGTTGTTTTACCTTTCCAGTCTCAAGGCTAGCAATTATAACTGGAACAGTGCCAGCAACTAGATATCCAGCAATTAGTAATAGCACTGCTGTTCAAGCTCAACACCCCATTGTCTCAGGTGGAGATTATCCTACTGATAGGGTAGATAGGCATCAAAATTCTTCTGCATATATGATGGCTTTTATGCATGGGTATTCCTCATCTTCTGCTGTGACTCAGATGGGAGACCCTTCAGCTGCATTTACTTTATTGAGGATAAGAAAAGTGGTGTTCAGACGGTGGTTTTACTGACTCCATGCCCAATGGAACTACAATTTCAAAGATATTCAAATATTATTTTCAGTTTGGTTGAATAAGCAGAGCAGTGGTCCTCTGGAGCTCATTAACGAGTGGTTGCAGTAAAGAGGCTCCTCCTGGAAATGCCAAAGCTGGAGAGAAGGACATATCAAAAATTTTGATCAAGGGATAGCCACAGCTGAAATTAGAAGGGATCTTATTGCAATTCACGAGAGGGAAGCTGCTTTGGAAACTAAATTGAAAAAGCAAAGGAGGGTTTTCCAAAGATGAACTATTTGACTTGTCCATAGTTCATTGAGGTGTGTTACATCTGTCGAAGACTTGAAAGAGGAGAAGATTACATCCCGATTTTGAAGCAATCAAGTCCAGATTTCCAGGTATTCTTCAAACAGAACAAGGATGACAGAAGGCAGGAAATACTCCAGATTTTGTGCAGCTAGTTAAGGAGTCGATCCACCTTTCCAGTCCAGTTTTCCAGCAAGAAATGTACAGGTGACATTTGGGGTTTTATCCTTCAGCCTTCGAAGATTTCTTTCTTTGTCATCACATTGAAGAATGTCAATACTCTTGCAGCTGTCGAAGACTCTATTTAGATATAGTTTGATTTCCTTTAATAAAGGATTTGTTTTGTTAGAGTTTACAATGAGTGTTAGACTTTACTATTTTTAGATAAATAGATCCAGTTTTCTAGGATCTGAAGACTGTTTGTAAAGGCGATATAAGCCTAAGAACTCAAGGGGAGAAGGGGTTCAAGTTTGGATACATTTTGGGCTATGTACTTGACACTTTCTTGCTATATGAATCACAATTTTCTTTGGTCATTAGATATCAGTCTGTCCATATTTTCCATTATTCTACATTTGATTCTATTCAGTTCAGTTGTTCAAAACTGTCATCTTCTAATACAGCTCATGGATGAATTAGATCTTCTTTATATTCTTGTATGACCCTACAGCTCTGTATTTGGTTATCTTGAATGTCTTTCTTCATACCTTGATTATTTACTGTAGCTGATATTTAATTTCTCGAAGCACTGGCTTATTTAGAGGCATGGCATGTTGTCTTACTGCTTAGTCTTCTCAGTTATCCCATTGATCCACCTATTGAAAAACATTCATTTATTAAGTTACCAAGCATACTTAGCCATAACCACTAAGTAGTTTCTTGGAGTGATAACAAATGTTATACAAGAAATTAATGACATGGATTGAATTTGTAGAAAAGGATGTGTTGAAGTAGGTTTTTGTTAAAGTTCTACTTCAGATCAACAATATAAAAAAAGGCCAAATGAAATTGATGGTGTAGAAGAGTCCCATGGAACCAAAAGTGTGGAAACTATGATTTGTTGAAGAAAGAAAATTATTTAAGAGCCAAGTTGAAGAAAATGATAATTGTAGAAGAATCCAAATGGAGAAGATGCGTTGCAGAAATTAATGATTACTCAATGATTGGACTTCTTGTCTGTCATAAGGCATAAAACGGTTTCATCAGTTATGGAAATGGACCATCATGAATGTGAATAGGTAAATGGTTTAAGGATTGATATGTATAAAAGGATGTTCCTAATGAAGGAATATATGCACTCTCTGCAGGGAGAGAAGCTAGTGCATGGACCATCGTCAAAGTGGGGATTGTAGAATGATGTAGGACTCTTAGTTCTTTCAAGAATATCCATAACATAGACAATGAGGGGAATTGAGGTGCATAAGAAAATCCAAAATTAGATCATAACAGAGTTGGTATGCATTGTTATATATGTTTTTCTACATATTGTACTAAACATGGTTAAATCCAAGAAACAAGGGTGGTATGGGGGTGTTAGGAAAACATGTTGTATTCTCTATAGAACTTTGGATCCTGTACAAGTGGAAGTTGGTGCTTACACCTAGTTGTATCTAGAGAATTTTATTTTAGTGGGTGTGAGAAAAACATGAGGGTTGGTTCTCTCACTAGAAGGAAGTTGTAAAACAGAGGTTGGAGCCTCATTTGATTAGGTTCTCAAATAAATATGAATTTTTGTTTGTCTCTATCATGTGTGTGTGATTGATGATCATCATCTCTTCTATTTTACTTGTTACATTATCATAACTGTAAATCTATAATCAATAATAATTGTTTAATTATTGAAAAATGAATTAAGATTTAGAAATAACTGATTCACCCCCCCTCTCAGTTATTTGAATATTTTCAACAATTGGTATTAGAGTGGGTTCCTTTTGTTTAAAGGTAGATCTATAAGCTTAAACATGACAAGTTATGAAGGAATTTAGCCAATAAGGTTCCTCTGTTTGATGGAACAAATTTTTCATTTTGAAAGGTTAGAATTAGAACCTATATAATGTACGTGTGAGTTAATGTTTGGGATGTAGTAGAGACTGTCTATGTAAAGCTAGTTGTGCTATCCTATAGAGATGACAAGATGGAATTTGGTTTTAATGCAAAGACAATGAACACTCTTCTGGGTGGTCTTGCAAAGGCCAAGTTTGTTAAAGTAATGCACCTTGAATCTGCGAACGAGATGTGGGATAAGCTTGTAAACAGTTATGAAAGAAATGAAAAAGTAAAGGTTTCCAAACTACAGACTTATAGACTAAAATTTGAACAACTAAAGATAAATCAACATGAGACAGTCAGTAAATGTTTCCTAAGTATAGAAGAGACTATGAATTCTATGAAGGGTCTTGGTGAAAAGTTTGATGAAGCATTCTTAGTTCAAAACATTTTAAGATATTTTCCTGAAAGATTTAATCCCAAAGTCTCATCAATAGAAAAATGAAGTGATCTCAAAAATATGCCTATTAACAAACTCCTAGGTATTCTGACAGCCTATGAAATGAGGATTAGTAAAGACAAATCCACCACTAGAGAAGCATATTGTAAAGAAGATAAGAACATTGATTCTAAAATGGATGTGGTTGAGGAAAAAATTGTAAGGAGACTGAAGAAAGGTTTAGGTAAATACAAAGGCATGATTCCCTTTCAATGTTTTAGATGTGGTATAATAGGTCAGTTTGAATCTAAATGCCCCCACAAGTCAAAGAGGAATACTTCTGATGATGGTGAAATATATGCATTCAACAAATACAATAAGGAGGATAAACACAGAAAGAAAACCCTGTGTAAATGATATTGATTCTTCAAAAGAGAGAGAAAACGATTCATATAGTGAAGATGAAGTGAATAAATTTATGCTTATGGCCATAGACAATTTTGGAAATGAATATACAAGGAGTGACCTGAATGATGAGGAATCCATGGTTGATATGGAAGGTGAACTAATCAGTGCTCTGGAGGAGATTGAAAGACTTAGATTAGAGAAAAGGAAATAGAAACAACTATTGTTGTAGTATGATAAGAATGGAAAAGAACCAAGTGAATATATTACCCTATTAAAATTGGGACTAGAAGAGGAAAATAAAATAGAATATCTTCTTAAAAAACAATTAACAAAAGGGAAAAAGAGATGTGAAGCTTTAATTGGAAGAAGAAGTAGTGACAGCTAGGAAGGAATTGGAGAAATTTCAAGCTCTGTACCACCAGAATCTGTCAAGTATCAAAGCCTTAGAGGAATTGAACAACTTTCTCATGAATCAAAGGCCCCCATGGCTAAAACTAGGTCTTGGCTATGAAGAAGGTTCAAGAAGAAACCAATTAGAATACAAACATACTACGCAAACAAAAGGAAATGAGGCAAGTACCAAAATAAAAAATTCAGATCATAATTATCAACCAATGGTTGCTTAAAAACATAGTCAACAAAAGGGAATATCTCCAAGATTCAGGTACCAAATTTTTTTCCATGGTTACTGTTATTTTTGCTCTAATTTTGGTCACAAAGTTGCAAACTGTGTTTTTAATTTTAGAAATATGCAATCAAAGAGTAGTCAATTGCTGGAACATAGAACAAGACAGTCATCAAGCATATAAGAATAGGACACAACTCAATTCACAACTAAGGGAATAACTCATGATAGATATAACAACTCTTTTAATCTATCCTACAATCATCCAGAATTTTTTGTTTGTCATAACTTTGGAAACAAGGATTCAAACTTTCATATGAAGGATTAGAAAACAAACCCAAGTGTGAATTACTCTACTGAAAGTGATAAAGTTTGGAAGAAGAAAGAAAATAACAAATGTGACTTAGTGCTTTTCGTTCGAAAGAAAAAAGGCCCCTGGTATATTGGCAGTGGTTGTTCCAAACATATTACTGGTGATAAAAGTAAGTTTCTATCTCTAAGTGAAAATAAATCAGGAAATTTAACTTTTGGAAATGATGCTGCATGGAAAATGAAAGGAAAAGGAATGATCAAATTGAGTAATGGAAAAGGGAAAGCCAAAGATGTGATGTTTATAGATGGACTAAAACATACTATTATTAGTGTCAGTTAAGTTTGTGACAAAGGATGTGAATTTTTTTTCATTTCTAAGATTGCAAGATAAAATATGTATCCTCAACACAGTTGGTTGCAAAAGGTATAAGAACTGAAAACAATGTCTATGTCTTGGAAGAAGGAAAAGAAGAATGTCATCTAAGCAAGCATGATGAAAGCTGGATGTGGCATAGGAGACTTGGTCATTTAAACTTTGATCATATAATCAAGCTTGTGAACAATGGGGCAGTAAAATATCTTCCAAAGATATCAAATCCATATGACTCTATTTGTAAACCTTGTTAAATGGGAAAATTGACTCGAGTTTAGATCCAAGAACTTCACATCAACAGATAAACAACTTCAGTTAGTACATATGGATTTGTGTGGAACATCAAGAAAGGAAGTTCCAAGAGGAGAAAGATATTTTATGTTGGTCATTGATGATTATTCTATACTTACATGTGTTTCTTTTCTGAGAGAAAATATGAGGCACTTGAAAAGTTCAAAATTTTGAACGCCCTGACTAAAAATCAAACAAGAAAAAGTTTGAAGGAAGTAATATATGATAGAGGAGGAGAGTTTAGTTCAGGAGACTTCAAGGAGTTTTGTGATAAACATGGAATTAAGAGAGAATACAATATTCCAAGGACCCCACAACACAATGGAGTAGTTGAGACATAATATGTCAGAACAATAGATGGAAAGATCAATGATGAATGAAAGGAATATTTATCAGATATAGTGGATAGAGGCAATTCACACAGCTATCCATATTCTTAACAAAGCTCATGTAAGGAAGAATAGTGATAAGACTCCTTATGAACTATGGTTTGGAAGACGTGCTTCTATCAAACAGTTTAAATTCTTTGGAAGTAAATGTTATATTAAAAATAATGATGAACATCTTGGGAAATATGATGACAGGGATGATGAAGGTATCTTCTTAGGATATGCTACAAACAGTAAAGGGTACACTTGTTATAATAAAATACTACATAAATTGGTTGATTGTACTCAGATTAATATCGATGAAGGAATCCCTATGAAAGATATTCAAATAACGAGTGTTGAACAAGATACATAAGATACAGTTGAATTTAAGGAAGAACATGTCCAATAATTAGAAAAACAAGATTCAGAGTCAGATGATGAAAGTGCAAACACTCAGGAAGATTCACGGTAGTAGACAACACCTTCCAGAATTTTTCAGAAGAATCATCCTGAAAGTAAGATAATTTGTGAAAAGAATAAAGGAGTGCAGACAAGAAGAAAGTTGATTAAAGACTTAGAACAATCTAAGATTGCTTTCCTATCTATGATGGAACCTAATAATTTTGAAGAGGCCAATGAGGATAATGATTGGGTTAAAGACATGAATGAAGAGCTTGATCAGATTGAGAAAAATAATACTTGGGAGTTGGTACCTAGACCTGCAAATAAAAATGTAATAGGCTCCAAGTGGGTTTTTAAAAACAAGATGAATGAAAAAGAACAAATTGTGAGTAATAAAGCTCGATTGGTCTGTAAGGGGTATGCCCAAGTTGAGGGACAAGATTTTGATGAAAATTTTGCTCGAGTATCAAAATTGGAATTTATCATAATGTTTCTTGCTTATGCCACTCATAAGAACCTCAAAGTGAATTAGATGCATGTTATGTCAACTTTTCTCAATGGAGATCTAGAAGAAGAAGTCTATATAGAGCAACCTGAAGGGTTCCAACTTACAGATAATCCTGACAATGTATGCAAACTAAAGAAGGCTCTATATGGATTGAAACACGCACCAAGAGCCTTGTATTATAGACTAGATAAATATCTACAAGACAAAGGTTTCAAGAAAGGTACTGTTGACAGTAACTTGTATATCAAATATGAAGGTGATAATCTATAATTAGTTGTTTTGGTGTATGTGGATGACATTATTTTTTGATGCATTGATGATTCTTGTGTTCAGTGGTTTGCTAATGCCATGCAATCTGATTTTGAGATGTCAATGATAGGAGATCTATCATTCCTTCTTGGTCTTTGCATTATCTAGAGTCCCAAAGGCTTATTTCTCTCCCAAGAGAAGCATTTGAAGGAGATGTTGAAGAAATTTCAGATGGAAGATTCATCTCCTGTCAGTACATCTATGGTTGTTAGTTGTAAACTTAGAAAGGATGATCCCTCACTTGATGTTAATCAAAGAACATATCGGTTGATAGGAAGTATCTTATACAACACCACATCTTGTCTTGATATAATGCAAGTTATTGGAATGGTAGGTAGATTTCAGTCTGCTCCTAATCAAAGTCATTTGATGGTTGTTAAGAGGATATTAAAATATTTGAAGGGAACAATGAATTATAGTATATAGTATCCTAAAAATCAGAATCTTCACTTAACTACATATTCATATGTTGATTAGGAAAATTGTTTGGACGAAATAAATAGCACAAGCGGAGGTGCATTCTTCTTAAGTGATTATTTTGTTGCATGGCTGAGTAAGAAGCAAGGATCAAGATCTTTATCCACTACAGAATCTGAATGCATTGTTGTTGCCACCTGTTGTACACAAATTATCTAGATGATTAAGAAACTAGCATACCTAGAGGTAAAATATGTTGATCACATTCCTCTCCATTGTGATAATACTAGCACCATTAGTATGTTCAAAAATCCAGTCCTTCATTCTAATACTAAGCACATACCTATTAAGTATCACTTCTTAAGGGGGAAGGTTACAAACATAGTGGTCAAATTGAATTTTATTCCTTCTACAGAAAAGGATTCTAATATCTTCACTAAACCCTTACCAAAGACATAGTTTGAGGACCTACGCCAGAAGCTAGGTATCATATCTTATTCCAAATAACTTGTTCACTTTGATAGGGGGAGAGTTACTATAATGTCACATGCCCCAATTTTGTAAAAACAATTTTATATTATTTGAGGAACATTATGTTACGTTTTATGCTAAGTTGTAATTGATGACCAGTGGGGCCAAGGATATTTAATGTAAATTCAGAATATTATATTTATAAATAAATAAATTAGGAGACAACAGCTTAGGAGAGTTGTTAAAAGAGTGTTTAATGGCCAAATTGGTGGATGAGATTGGATGGAGAGAAAACTGACATGTGGCAGCATCCTCAAACCACTTCCGACTGTTGCAGGTGGAAACCTCCCTATATTTGTAGTCATGATCCCCAAGAAAGTGGAATCAGAGCCGGTGGCTCAATTAATGAAAATTGACCCAGAAGACCTAGCCATATTTATAAAAAATTCCCATTAAACAGAGATGAGGCTGCTCATTCTAGAGAAGTGATCATTCAGGGTGAATGAATTTACTTCATAGAAATTCAATGGAGGAAAAACTGGAAAGTGTTTGAGGGGATAACTGTTGATTGGTCTAGTTTCATCTTTTAAGCTAATGATCATACTTCTAAGAGTATATTGTTTTACTGAGGTATTGAACTAGTCAGGTGATAGAGGGTTCTACAATTGCATTCTCAACCCAGTTCTCAGCTAAGAAGACAAGGAACAGGCTCGGGTGTCTAGAGAAAGCGTTGTTTGACCGCTCTCTAGGAGATTGGTAAGGAGGAATGGCCTCCTAAAGATATTTTCATCTTGTCCTCAACATGTTCTATGTTATTTTATTTTACTGTATGAGTTAAATAAATCTTATTTTATCTGCTACATGAACGCTAAGGTTCAGAGTTTGTGAAATGTTAGATTAGTTATTTTTATTTGATTATTTATAGCAATGAAATGGTTTAGGGATGTAATGAAATAGAAAGAAATTAAATTTCTAGGCTATGTTTTTCCACACATGGAGACCAGGTTGTACTCTAGCACAATTAGAATGCTTTAAGTAAATGAAACAATTCTTAAGAGAATTAAAATAGTAGACATGATTTTGTATCTATAGATAGCAGAATAAATTTTATTTCAATAATTAAAATGCAATGAAAAAGCAATGTTATGGTTTTTTTGAATTTATTGTTTTACTTAGTTTAACTAAATGAAAATGTAGGTAAAAGAAATAGTAAATTACACTACTATTAAAGTAATAGTATACTAATAGGAAATACAAGTTTACAGGAGATAATAACTAATCTTCAAGAAAGTATATAAACAAGTTAATAATCAAACCATTTTCTTCTTTTAAAATATTAACTTAATCTTAACTACTAATTAATAAAACCAGCTCAGGGTTTTGTTAACAAACTCTTTATTTATGAAAAAAATAAACAGAGTTCTAGAGTTAACTTTCTATTCTCTACAGAGCTCCAAATAATTGTAAATTATAGAGTAGTAAATAAAAATAAATGTAATATAAATAATAAATGAAATAAACTAAGAATTACATATATAGGTGCAATTTATTTTAATACAAACAGGTTTATAACCTGTGAAAGAAAAACCTGAGGGTCGAAACCCCTTCGAGCATTATTTTCACATACAAATTAATCCTGTATAAAATACATCCAGTTACATTGATAACTAAGAATTAAAATAACAAGTAAATGTTAATGAAATAACAGTCAACATGTGAAAGTAAAATCTGGAACCAATGAGAACCGAGCTCAAATAATTAAATAAAATAAAAACATTTACACAAGGGTCCTTTCCAATAAACCCTAACTAATATATTTTCTGGAGTGATAGTGTAAAACCTATGAATTTTACATTATGGCTGTTCCACAGTGTTCATATTAAAACTATTTACTTATAAATGTTTATCATTAACAGTAAATTGCTTAACTGACAGATGAAGAAGAAAATCCCTATTTAGAGTATTATCATTTAAAAGATCGATTAGAACAAACTAGAGTAAACTAAATAGGAGTCATTTAAGAACCACGAGTACAGGAAAAACCCTTTTTTTCTTAAAACCAGAGTATTATATTATCAAGCTGTAAGGCTGAAATCTCTTTTAGATAACCAAAGAAACTACATACATATCATGGCTTAAGATCCGGAGCTACCCAACAACATGCAAGGGTTTTAAAAACAAAAATGAGTAATAACAAAAACTAAGCATTTAAACCAGTTAAGGAACCAGAAGAGACCGGGGCTTACCTGTTTGCAAGCCATGAAGTTAACCAACACTGGAGAGGTTTCCTTCAAGTCTAAAGCCATGACTGTAACCTGCAAGAACAAGACCGAATTCGATAGTTAGAAATTTTATTCATTGTATTAAAACATTATCTAGAAAGTATTGAAAGGGATGAGTGCAAGGTAAGCTTATTACCTGTAAATAAGAAGTTTGGAGCTGAGAAGGAGAATAGACTAGTTCGATTAAACTGCACTGAGAAGCAACCCAACCCTTGTGTCAATCCTATGACAAAGGCAGCGAGGTTTTTATTCTAGATTTCACCGATGCTGGAGCAAGTCACGAGCAGAGACAAGGGTAACACTTCTTTCCAGTTCTCAAGCTACTGACAGAGTTAAGAAACCACTCTCACTGTGTTCCAATAACACATAGAAGAAACTATTATTACCAACTACAAATCCCTTAACACTTACACGAGAATGCAGTAACATACTTCTTACAGCAGAGCCAACAAATGATGAACCAACGGGCCTCTCATGGCCGCAAAGAAACTATCACGATGCAGAGCCAAACCCTCGAAGGATAATGAAGAGTGTAGGGTTTCTATGTGAATTTTTAAATCAACCAATGCACGGTGGAGACTCATCCACGTGTCCGTCGAAGATTTTAATCAAAAGTGGGTCGATCCCTATAGTCAAACCTACACTATCGGGTGAAAACACATATCATTGCCAATCATATATACTATGCAGCTAATAATATTGTTTTGTATTAAATCAATTCTTATCATTTGCATTTTGATAACATTAAAATCAATCAATTGTAAAAGCGTACATATATATCGTTATCAATTGCATTTTGATAACATTCAAATCAATCATTTGTAAAAGTATACATGTTGTAATCAATATTGGAGTTTATGCCTTTGACCTATAGTCGGTAGCACTTCTAATTGCTCTTCATACAAAGCTTGTGTTAAATGATTGATGCTATGTTTTAGAACTAGTGTTAAGTAAAAACAAAGCTGGTAAGGTAAATTGTTTATAGCTTAACTTTATGGAGGTGGTTGTTAGGTAGTATTTCTACCCTAGTATAATTCTTACAATTGCATAAGTTCGAAATTATGATGGTTTAAACCCTTCTTAGGGGTTAGTGTCCTTGTTGTATTCTATGAAGGACCAATCTTATATTAAATCAAATCCTTAATTAGACTACACCATGGTAATTACAAGTAGTAAGACTACCTAAGGATAAAGGTAAAATTACTTAGTAACAATATTAGCAATATGGTAATGTAATATTACAATAACACATGTGACATGGGGATAACCTGGAAATCAAAATTTATAGCTTGATGACTAGTAGTGCAAGTAGACAGTCATAACTGTATACAAATGAGAAGATTGATGCTCATCACTACTAAAGAAGAGTTAAATGTAATGTATTTGTAAACTTTTCTTTGAGGATCATAGGATTATATTCATGCTTTCAAAACAGTACATGGAGTATTAAACGTATGAATAGCAGTAAAAACATACTACAGTAAAAGTGTTGCCATGTTAAATTATGAGCCCTATGCTCATCAATAAATTCTGTAAGTGGATAGGTATGATAACAATAGCAAGAAACTTAAACAAAACTCATTCTGGAAAAAGTCACTAAGTATGTTAACGATATTGATCTTTACGACTAACTTAAAATACAGACATAGATCCAAAAAAATCAAAGGAAGTTACTTTACCTCATCGTAGCCTTGCCTTCTATTAATCAATTTATGCTCTAGATATTTATTATGCTAAAGAAGTACTTCTTGACTTAACACAAAAATAAACTCCTACTTGTTCACAAATTTACCTGCTGAACCTGTAAGAACTAAAAATCCAGCTGAGTTAGCAATTGCTAAGTAAGCCCCAGTTTAGAACATAGCTTCTCACCTACTTTACAAAAGTAAATCATCAGTACAACTAGAAGCAACTAAATGCAAGTCATTTATATAACTTATCAAAATTAAAATGGTTTTAGTTGTTATATGTTTGAAGTTTAATCACAACACATTGTTAACTGTTTCATTTTCCGTTAACCGCTAGCTGTTATTAAATTGCGACTCCAGACATTTTATATTACTTTAAAAAATTTAATTTTTTGTGAAATTTTGGGGTTATGACATAGAAATTATTCTTTGAAATTGATTTCAAAGAGGGATAAGTTTTTTTGTTATAGATGCTAAACAAATTGATGATTACAAGCACAACATGCATCCAGAATTTTGAAGGTTTCCATCAATCCCAAAGGGGGATATTGTTGGAGGTTTTGCTGTAGAGTGTGATATGGTTTTCATTGATGGAAACATAGTTCCAATCATATGATCTAGATGAGGAGAGGAATTATAAGAATCCATGGATTATGCAGATATCCAACAAAAAAGAGTGAACCTGCACAAGAGATCAACGGCCAGAAATAATTTCATTGGTTGAAAGAGAGGAGGATAAAAAGGCGTTGAGTTGCGAAATCGAAAACTAATCGACAAGAAGGAGATCATGATCAATGGATGAGGTTCATCGTTGAATCATATCAATTACTAACAAAACCTTCACTAGGAGAACTCGCATGGATTAATAAATTTTCGATGTGCATGAATTTTTTCTAAAGTTCACCTTATGGTATTTGAAGTCGACCATCGATCTAGATCTCATGGTCCTCAACGATTGTGTAGAGTAAACTAGTAGGTTAGTTAACGATCAGACTGGGAGAGAAATTTTAATATAATATGCTCTATAAGATTTGGATTCCATCGTAGATCTGTGTGGACCCATATCAAAGGGTTATCAACCATTTCTCAAGTTGAAATAGGATGTGAGTTAACATAGAGAATGGATGTGAATTTATTGTGAGAACCAAAGCTTGAAAGAAAATTTGATGAACAAATCTGACATACATGAGTGAACCCACACAAGAAATCGACAATGCAGAAGGAGTTCTGCAGGAAAAATGAGGAAAGTAGAAAGTCTAAAAGTTGTTTAAAAAAATGTCGAAAACACGATATCTGCATCCCAAATCGAATCTAAGATCAACGGTCAAGAAAGGGTGCAGAAGAAATCAACGGTGTAGATGGATATTTGCAAGCCAAAGATGGAAAATGGAAAGGATGGAAGTTGTTTAAACAAATGTTGAAAACCTGATTTTCGCATACCGTGCCAGATCTAAGATCGATTGTTGGGAAAGGGTGCACAAGAAATCAACAGTGCATAAATATTTTTTCAAGCGGAGGATGGAAAGTGAAAAGTATGGAAGTTGTTTAACAAAATGGTGAAAACTAGAGATCTGAATCCTGCACTGGATCTAAGATTGATGATTGGGAAATGTTGTACAAAATCTACGATGTAGATTGATTTTGAATAAAGGATGTGTGGAAGCAGGTGTTTGTTAAATTTCTACTCCAGATCAACGATCACAAGAAAGGCCACAAGAAATCAATGGTGCGGAAGAATATCGTGGAACTAGAAGCACAGAGACTCTGATTTGTTGAAGAAATAAAGTTACTGAAGAGACGAGTTGCATAAAATGACAATTGCGGAAGAATCCAAATAGCGAATATGTGTTGCAGAAACTCATTATTACTCAGTGATTAGACTTCTTGTTTGTCATAAGGCATCGAACGGTTTGATCAGTTATGGAAATGGGCCATCAGGCATACGCATAGGTAAAGGGTTTAAGTATTGATATGGATAAAATGATGTGCATGATGAAGGAATATGTGCACTCTCTACAGGTAGAAAAGATGGTACATGGATCGTCGTCAAAGTGGGGATTGTAGAATGAGAGAGGACTCTGAGTTCTTTCAATAATATCCATAACATAGACAATGAGGAGAGCCAAGGTGCATAAGCAAATCCAGAAGTAGATCCGAATAGAGTTGTTATGCATTGTTATATATGTTTTTCTACATATTATACTAAACGTGTTTAAATCTAAGAAACAATGGTGGTAGGGTGGTGCTAGGAAAACATGTTGTCTTCTTCGTACAAGTTCGAGCCCATACAAGTGGAAGTTGGTGCTTTCACTCAGTTGTAGCTGGAGAATGTTATTTTAGTGGGTTCTAGAAAAACATGAGGGTTGGTCCTCTCACAAGAAGGAATTTGTAAAAAAAGGTTGCAGCCTCATTTCAGTAGTTGCTCAAATAAAGATGAATATTTTTTTGTCTCTATCATCTGTGCGTGATTGATTATCATCATCTCTTCTGTTATACTTGTTGCATTATCATAACTGTAAATTTGTAATCAGTAATAATTGTTTAATTATTGAAAAATGATTTAAGCTTTATAAATAACTGATTCACCCCCCGTCTCAGTAATTTGGTTATTTTAAATACTTGTTTTCTCAACACTAGTACTAGGATGCATTTGTACAATACACCTAGGGATACAATGGCCAAATATATGATGCTCGAGAGCTTATGCTCAACACAATGTTGGAGTGCTCTAGGTATTATGTCCAACACTTGTATCCTTTACTTGATGGGGTTACCTGTGTGCTCTAGATCTTACGCTCAACACATAGCCTCATAACCCATGTGATCCAGGGATTATGCCCAACACATCATAGAAATCAATCATGTATATCAGTATTGTGCACAATACATCATAAAAAGATCATCTTAGTATATTAGGGCTTGTGCCCAATCACATAATAAATAAATCAAGTACATCGGATCCTATGCCTAGTACACAACAATAGTTCTTGTCCAACATGGCCTATGGCCAATATATAATCATATAAAAAATAGTGAAACATATGCATTGGGTATTGTGCTCAGTATATCTCTATAACAAAAATAAATCATGTGCAGTGGGGATTATGCCCAATATAATGAAGGTAAAAAATTCGGCATATTACATCCCTCCCCTCTTATAATAATATTGTGTTGGTGTTCTAGGGACTACAAATGAAATCATGAAACAAGACAGGGTGAGCCTCTTTGGTGTTTTCATTCTCCCATGTGGCCTTATCGGGCCCAAAGTGCTTCCATTGCACTTTTAGCTGGACAATAGTTCACTTCTTGAGTTGTACTTCTCTCTTGTCCAAAATGTGAAGGGGCTCTCACATAAACTCCCCTTCAGGTTCTACTTGTAGCGAGGACCAATCAATCACATGTTTAGTATATACGACATATTTCTTTAATAAAAGTGTGTGGAAAAAAGTATGAACTCTTACGTGAGCAAGTAAATCTAATTCATATGCCACTTCCCTTTCTTGGTTAGTATCTCAAAGGGTCCACAAAATCTTGGTGCCAACTTTTTGCACCTCTCCAGGACCAATGAGCTTCTTTTTGCATTTACTTTTAAATAGACGTGTTCACCAACTTGGTAATATTTATCCTTTCTGTTTTTATCCACATAACTTTTCTAGTTGTCATGTGCTTCTTTTAGATTCTTTTTCACTTTGGTGACTAACTATTCTAGGTATTTCAGTAAATCTAGCCCTAGCATGAGTCTCTCTACTGGGATATCCCAAGTTAGTGGTGTCCTACAATTTATTCCATAGAGTACCTCATACGGACTCATTTTGGCAGATGTATGTACCCATTATTGTATAGAAAACATGTGAGGTGCAAGTAAACCTCCCACTTTGTGGGATTGTTCATTACGTACATTCTAAGCATGTCCTCCAACATTTCATTTACTTGTTATGTTTTTTTGTGGGTGGTAGGCGTTACTGAAATTTAATTGTGTCTCTAAGCCATAGAATAAGGATCTCCAGAAGTTACCAGTAAATTTTGTATATCTATCCAAGATGATTCCCTTGAGTATCCCATGAAATTTAAAAAATTCCTTTAGGAAAATGTCTACAATGTGGAATACTTTGTACGTTTACTTTATCGGAATAAAGTGTGTCTCTTTGGACAACTTATCGACTACCACAAAAATGGAATCATTTTGTTTCTTTATATTTGGTAATACCATAATGAAATCCATACCGATAACCTCCCATTTATATTCTAGAATGGGTAACGGTTGTAGCAACCCTGAAGGGTGTTGGTGCTTTGCTTTGACTAGTTGGCACTCTTGGAATTTTTCGATGAATAGTGCTATGTCGATCTTCAACTTAGGCCATAAAAAATGTTTCTTCACTCCCAATATCATGTTTTGATATCTTGGATGCCCTGAGTAGAGATTTTGATAAAACCTTTTTAGAATGCTAGACCTGATGTCTCCTCCATCCGGGACATAGAGTCTCCCTTTAGACCACAACAATCCTGACTCGTCTACTTTATATTCCTTCTATTGTTGGAATAACCTATCCTCCTGAATATTTTTAAAAACATTGACATAGAAATGATCAACCGTTCTTGTCATTCTAATCCTATCGTGGAAGTCTAAATTAGTATGACTCAAAGTTACCTCATACAACATATGATCTTGTCGACTTAAAGAATCGATGATTTTTTTTTCCTTTCCTTTTATGTTCTTTAATTCGAAATGGTAGTTGCTAAGGAAGGCCAACAATTTGGCCTTCTTGACATTTAAATTTGGTTGCTCGAATAAATACTTTAGATTCATGTTGTCTCTCTTCAAGAGAAACATATTTCCCATGAGGTAGTGCCTCCACATCTTCAAGGTGTGGATGTGTCCCCACAAATCGAAAAAAAATATTATAGGCTAGTAAAAACTACCTAGATGGAACATTATTCACTTGCGGAACTTTATTGTACACTTCATGTACCTCAGTTTATTAGTAAGTTGTTCTTATGTTCTCTATTTTACATTCAGTCATTATTTTTAATGTATTTTACTTATGACATTGTAGTGTTGTTTACTGCTTAGTATTATGTTTATACTTTTGTCGCTTATGTGTCGTTACTAGATTTATATGCTTCGTCCTTTCTCCACTGTCGCACTTTTTAATTATAGAGTCCTGACTTAACTTTGTTTATGGAAACAAAGTGGGCAGAGTGGTGGGACTCATTCTCCCATGAAGGTTTGAGAGGTAAAGGTGTTTACTTGTTTGTAGGCTTACTTAGTTCACTAAACTAAGGCACCTATTTTCATTGCACATGCAGTTCATAATTGCGATAAAATCTTGTTTAAAGAGTACAAAAAGTCTTGATCTTCAAGAACATACTGCGGGTTGACTTTGGTTCTTTTACTGAATCCGAAATTATAGCAAGTATAATTACTATTTTTCATGGGGACTTCACTTAGTGAACCTATCACATAGCACGTGCGATCGTGGGATATTAAAGAATACCCTTAATTTCTAGAGATATTGCCCCAAATTATTTTTGTTGAAACCCCCTCCCAATACTTAAAACCTCCTCCCCACCCCTTTTTATACCTCAATCCTTATAAACCACCCTACCCAGCCCCACCTTAAACCCCTCATCCCCCCCAATACCTGCAATATATTGGTTCAATTTTTTATAATTTTAAAACCCACAATATGAACTAATGTGATAGGATATTGGTCAATAAGTGAAGCCCCTGTGCTATTTTTACTTCATTATGGTTTTTTATCTCATCGTTTATATATCTTAGTACAATTTCGTTCTATGTTTATTTTATCACAACTTGTTAACACTACTTATGTTATCCATTTGTAGGTTATTGTCTAGGCTTAAGGATAGACCCTTAACTTTTATGAGGGTTAATCATTTAACATGCCATATTACATATGCCATGTTCATTAAGCATAAGCTTAGGGATTAAATGTATGTACTAAGTTATGGCTTAAAACCTAATGTTTTCATGTTTATGTCTAAAGTGCAAGTCTTGTGGCTTATCCTTAGACTAGCATAGACCAAGCCTTGTCCAAGCACTAAACCTTAACATTGTAATACATTATGCATTGTTATAACATATACATTGTAAGGTTTTACCTTGTGTTATGAATAGGGTGGCGAATATATATATAATATGGTTGAACCATATGTTAGTAGGGTTTTAAGCTTTGGTATGAGAAATGGAGGCCACGTTTAAGCAACGAAACCTTACTATGGAGAGTGGGTTTGGTATTTCGTTAATGGAAACTAGCTAGTGCATTAATGCCATTAATGTACTTGGGTTTTGTGACAGCCCAAACTTAGGTTGGACTAATGATGGATTTTCCAATTCACTTGTCATTTGGGTTTGTGTATTCTACCTCTCAGTAGGGAGAAGACATGGAGGTGACCCTCAGACCGTAACGTAAGATTTGTTCTAAGTTCTTGTGTCTGCACATTGTTTTGGTTTAAGGTTCTTAACATTGTCATACTTCTCATACCTAGTTTCATTTGGTTTTTACAAGTGCTGAAGTAGTGAAGGGTAGCATGGATCCAACTTGGTCATTGTCTTGAATGTAGAGCCAAGGTGCAAGGTAATCCTTGCTTAACAAGCATACGCTTGTTGCCTCTTGGCCTTTCTGCATGTTGTTTCTTCTTTTGAGTTTGGAGGTCACCTTCAGGCTTATGATTTATTTTTTGTAAATAAAACATATATTAATATAAAGAGACCATATTACAGAGTAGAAAACAACTAGAGCCGGCCCAAAAATAGGCGGGCCTCAGTCCCATCCAACAGGAACCCACCTGAGACTTGATCTAAACGGATTTGCCAAAAACGTAGAGAGTATTCTAACAGCCTCCTGTCCCCCTTGATATCTCTGTTTATACAATGGGTCCTGATCCTATTACATTGCTTTCCCACCCACATAAAAAACGGTGATTTAAGGGACCTGTCGCCACCCAAATCCCAGTTGAGAACATACTGCCTAATAACATACGAGCTATTCCTATCTAGACTGAGTAGCATCGAAAATACATTAACAAAGAATAAAACCAAGAAAAATCACTGACTGGTAAGAGGTGTCACATCCGACCAGATGGATGGAGCTCCAGCAAGGAAATGCAGCAGATGGGCTTCCTGCAGCAGGTTGCTGCGAGCCCGACACAAGCGCCGACGAAGAAACCATGGGGCCATCCAAGTTTTGTGCCTCCTCCAGACCACGTTTGTCCTCGTTCTCTCTTCGAATGATCCGCTCCTATGGTCTAGCTATCTCCACGGCTCGGCGATCCACCAGGTGGAACAGGAAGCCCAAGCGAGTAGCAAGGACGTCAATTTTGTGGTGCATGGTATGGCATTCAATGTTGTTCTCCTTCCAAAATGGGACTAGTTCCATATCTTTGACCTGCTTTGCCTCCTACAGCATAGCTGAGTGCCTCCTACAGCATAGCTGAGTGCCCAACCAAATGAGCTGTGACCCAGTACATCATAAGCACACAGTCGTATGCTGAGGCACGACCGGCAGTGTTACCCAGGTCCAAGACCCAATCCACTACTTCCGTATGAAGTTTATCCCTGGGAATAGCTTTCGCCTCCACCCAGAGCCCCTCAACCACTCTCTCAAATTCGAGCCTAATACTGAGCGGAACATGTTCCTTATAGAGGTTTGCCTCCTCCTGACCCTGGAGCTGCGCTCGAGTTACTAGGCGCATCTGGTGCTTAACAGAGTTCCCCTTGACCAGTGGTGATCCAGACGCCCCCCCTGAGCCTACCTCTCCTCTAAAATGCTGCTTGGGGGCCATTCGGTGAGATTGCGAGGACAAGACAGGCCGTGGTAAGTAAAGATGGATCCCCTTAACAAGACTGAGCTCAACAAAATGGCACAAGACAAAAGATAGATATGCATTCCTGCTCGTTCTGGGGTTAAAATCATCATGGAAGATCTCAAAATTGCTGGAATATAATAGGTGGACACTCGTGGGAGCATTCCCATCCCTAACCATCTCCTGCATCACTCCCATCATGAGATTGAAAGCCTCCATCCTATGGCGATAATGAATCCTATCTGGTCGATGATCCTCACACTCAGAGCAAAGTGTGGTAGAGCCGACAGTGAGTGACGAAATAATGAAGAAGGACTAGCTCTAGCACCGATGAACTTTAATGCCAACCGTCCCCTTCTGCATTAGCTTGGCCGCATGTGGGTGTGCTCATGCCATCTTTCTCCATCTGTTCTCCCTTCCATCTGATCGTCCAGCTGTGTGGTCACGAAGAGATCCCTAGTGGCCAGGTGGCTACATTGCTGGGCCCAGTCCTCCTCTTCGTAACCGTCAAACCTGTCACATTGGAAGCTGACTCCACACTCCACACCAGCATTCGCCAAATAGTCAGCAAACTTATTTGCTTCCCTTCTGACGTGGTGAAAAGAGATGGCAGGGTGCAAGAGAAGAAGGACACGTAGGCGCTCCAGTCTATACGCTAGGCACCAACTAGGAGAGATATTCTCCGTCGTTTGACCATTCAGAAGACGTTTAGCCACTATGATGAGGGTGCTTGAATCACCTTCTATTATCGTCAGGGAGGAACCCCCCACTGATTAGCACTTAGGTTCCTCAAATGAGGCCTTCAAGATCTGTTGAATTGTTTGTGTCCTTTCCTATAGCTCCCATGAACACCTTCTTGATACGGCCTTCATGGTCTCGGCAAAGACCACCGAAACCATCCTGACCTAGGTTGCCATGAGACGCTCCATCAAAATTCAATTTAAAAACTCCAGGGGGGGGAGTCGACCACATTGCTAGGCTAGAGGGGATTCACATTTTGTCCCGATAGAGCAGAGCATCAATCATAGGTCTATTCAACCCCCAATTCTCACCGATCTAGAGTTCTTCCCTTCAGACAATCCTATCCTGTTCATCCCACTGCATACACCTAATAGAAGATAACAATTTATCTTGCAACGTGTTCCAAACCACCTCTATATTTTTGCATTGGCTGTGGAAGATCCTAGCATTCCACTCCTTCCAAACACACCACATGGCCATGCCCGAAAAAGCATCCCAAATGGTTCTGATGATGGGGTTTTTGAAGGCTTGAGGACACCAATCTCTTATAGTCTAGGGAGGTTGTCCTCGTATCCTATCGCTCCGTCTGAACTTCATCGCCCCCTTGTCCCAAATTGCAACTGCAAAGGGGCAGCTATCTAGCAAGTGGTGTTAGAAAACAAGACCGCAGAGCAATAACAGATATACAGTTAAATCAATAAACAAGATGCAAAAAACATTAAAACATTACAGAGAGACATAGATATAACATGGTTCACTTGAACGATGGGCTATGTCCACAAAGAAATTTTCTAGTCCTTTTATTACAATCCAGAAAGATGAAGGGATACACCCTGCAGCAAAACCGTTGCACTTCCTCTTCACGCTCTCACAATCTCTCTTCCAATACAATACAATACCATATCCAGTCGATTTACAATGCTCTCTTTTATAGGGGAAATACCATGGGAAAAATTCTAGGGTTAACCCAATACCATTGGTCCATAATACTGTTGGCCAACACACATCCCCCCCAAAAAAAATCGAGGGCAGAGCCCCCGAACCCCCGTTTTATCAGGGGCACTGCCCTCGAACCCCCGTGACTCGGGCGCGCTTCCCCCGAACCCCAAGGAAGGGGGAACAAGTGTACAATACTCCTGGGTTACAATCACAACTGAATAATATCTTTGGATCTGGAAGATTAGGCTCTGGAACCAACAATCTCCCACTTGGAGAATAATCACAACAACTCTACCGCTAATGCACTTGCTGGACCTTGGACTTGGAAAATTTCTTCTTTTCTCCTTCATGCTTTAAGGCCAACAAAAACCGAGCAAGAACTTAGTTTCTCTCTGGTTACTCCCTTTGTCAACATGTCTACAAGATTCTGGCTAGTGTGAATCTTTTCCAGTTTTAACAGTTCTTCATCTAGAATAGATCTTATGAAGTGGTACTTGATTTATATATGTTTAGTCCTCAAATGAAAAACTGAGTTCTTTGCAAGATGAATGGCACTCTGGCTATCACTGTACAACCTACTATTCTCCTGTTTCTTACCCAATTCTTCCATGAACCTCTGCAACCAAATCATCTCCTTACTAGCCTATGTAGCAGCAACATACTCTGCTTCCGTTGTTGAAAGTGCAACAACCTATTGCAGTTTTGAAATCCAACTTACTGATGTTCCACCTATAGTGAACACATACCCTATGGTGCTCCTCCTGCTGTCTTTATCACTAGCCATATCTGCATCAACATATCCCTGTAGAACAGTTTCTGAACCTCCAAAACATAATGCATGAGAAGTGGTACCTCTCAAATACCTGAGAATCCGCTGTACTACTTTCCAATTCTCTTTACCTGGATTATTCATATACCTGCTCACAACTCCCACTGCATGTGCAATATCTGGTCTTGTGCACACCATGGCATACATCAAGCTCCCAACTGCTGATGAATAGGGAATCTTGGACATGTAATCTATCTCTTCCGGTGTCTCTGGAAACATATGCTTGCTTAGTTTGAAATGGCTTGCCAAAGGTGTGCTGACTTGTTTTGCATTCTGCATTCTAAACCTCTGCAACACCTTTTCTATGTACTCACCTTGAGACAATGTCAATTTGTGATTTTTCCTGTCTCTTGTTATTCTCATACCAAGGATTTGCTTTGCAACAACCAAATCCTTCATCGCAAATGATTTAGCTAGTTTTATTTTGAGCACATTTATATCATGCATGTTAGACCATGCAACAAGCATGTCATCCACATACAATAACAAGATAATATATCTTCCATTATCTAGTCTCTTGAAATAAACAAAGTAGTCAGAATGACATCTATCATAACCTTGTTCTATCATAAACTTATCAAATTTTAAATACCACTGCCTTGGAGCTTGCTTCAGGCCATACAAGATCTTCTTCAGCTTGCAAACCAAATTCTCCTTCCCTTTGACCTCATACCCTTGTGGCTGCTGCATATAAATCTCTTCCTCCAAATCCCTATAGAGAAAGGTCGTTTTTACATCTAATTGTTCAAGATGCAAATCTTCTACCACCACTAGACTTAAAATAGTTCTAATTGAAGTCATTTTAACAATAGGAGAAAATATTTCATCAAATTCTATACCTTTGTTTTGTGCAAACCCCTTTACAACAAGTCTAGCCTTGTACCGCGTCTTTCCTCCATCTTCTTCCTTCAACCTGTAAACCCATTTATTCTTCAATACCCTTTTTTCTGTAGGAAACTTAACTAGATCCCAAGTCTGATTTCTTACCGATGAGTCCATCTCCTCATCCATGCCTTGCTCCCACTTCTTTCTAGTTTCTACCTGCATTGCTTCTTCAAAACATTATGGCTCACCAGAATCAGTCATAAATAAATAATACAGTGAAGCAGAGAATCATTCAGGGGGTCTACTTAACATGGTAGACTTTCTTACAGTTGCAGTAGTTTCAGGTACCTACTGTTGTTCTTGATTTTCTGGTGCTTTTGGAACTTCATTTTCTTTGATTTCATCAAGCACTGTGTACTCTATGTTTTCCTTTTCTTCTTTCTTTCCCTACAACTAATCTTTGTGCATGACCTTTTCATTGAATAATACATCTCTACTCCTAATGATTTTGTGATTTTTAAGATCCCATAAGTGATAACCAAAATCATCAACCCCGTATCCAATAAAGGTACATTTCTTGGATTTAGCATCAAGCTTTGTTCTATCATATTTATCAATATGGACAAATGCTTCACAACCAAAAGTTCTCAGAAACGAGTATTTTACCTGTTTACTTGTCCATGCCTCCTCTAGAATGCCACCATCCAAAGTTCTTGAAGGACATCTATTTAATAAATAAACGGCAGTGTTTACAGCATCATCCCAAAACTGTAAGGGCAACCCTGCATGCAATATCATACACCTTGCACGCTCCATGATCGTTCTGTTCATCCTTTTTGACACACCATTTTCTTGGGGTGTTCCAAGGACTATCTTCTCTCTGTGAATCCCATTGTGTGATCAGTAACTGTCAAACTCTTTGCTGCAGTACTCGCCTCCATTATCAGATCTAAGACATTTCAACCTTTTTCCTGTCTCATTCTCAGCCAAAGCTTTCCACTTCTGAAAAGTATCAAACCCATCAGATTTCTGTCTAATGCAATAAAGCCAAGTTTTTTTAGTTGCATCATCAATAAAAGTAACATAATAACGAGAGCCACCAAGAGATTGTACCTGATCCAGTCCCTATACATATGTATGGATAAGCTCTAACTTTTCACTCTTCTTTTATTTCCCAACCCTGAGAAATCCAACTCTCTTCTATTTTCGATAAACACAGTTCTCACAAAATTCCAAACTTACCTGCTTCATATCTGGAAGCAGTTTCTTTGAGTGGAGAATATGCATCCCCTTCTCACTCATGTGGCCAAACCTATGATGCCACAACGCTGCACCTGTTTCTATGGAAGCTACAAAAATAGAATAATCAGTATTATGAGGACATAAATATAACGTACCTATCCTATCTCCTTTTGCAATTACCATTGATCCTTTAGTGACCTTCCACCACGTTTTTCCAAACGTAGACAAATAGCCTCCATATCCCAACTGCCCTGTTGAGATCAGATTTCTTTTCATAGAAGGAATGTGCCTTACATCCTTTAGCAACCAGTCATTTCCATTATTTAGCTTAATCCCTACCTTACCCTTTCCAACAATTTTACATGGTTCATCACCCCCCAATAACACATGCCCAAAATCACCTTGAACATAATCATAAAAGAATTTTCTATGGGGTGTAGCATGACATGAAGCCCCTGAATCTACTACCCAGTAATCACTAGTATTATCTAATGCAAGAATCAAAGCATCTTGTAACACATCAATTGCTACATTAGCTTCCTGGGTAGTCTCTTGCTGCCTCTCACCTTTCTTCTTTGGTGCTCTGCAGTCTTTCTTTAGATGTCCTTTCTTACCATAGTTCCAGCATTCTATTTTTTTGAATCTGGACTTGGATCTTCCCTTTTTAGACTTGTCACGATTTCCTGGGCTCCTTCCTCTCTTGTTTTGTCTCCCTCTGCTTTCCATGGTCAACGCATTACCTGATGTCTCACCTGTGCTTTTCCTTCGCATTTCCTCGCTAAGAATAACACTAACAACATCATTAAACTTAAGAGTGTTTGAACTAGGAACAGAGTTACTTACAGCCATGACCAAGCTATTCCATCTTTCTGGCAATGAGCACAAGATAAGAAGAGCCCTAACCTCATCATCAAAGTTCACTTTTACTGAACTTAACTGACTGGTAAGTGTATTAAACTCATTTAAATCATCAGCAACAGATCCACCTTCCGACATCTTCATATTAAATAAAAGCTTCATTAAAAATACCTTGTTAGAAGCCGAGGGTTTTTTGTAGAGCTTACTCAATGCGCTCATCACACCCTCAGTTGTTTTTTCTTTCGAAATATTTAAGGCCACCGACAAAGCTAGGCACAGCCATATTGTTCCTAGTGCCTTTCTTTCAAGAACCTCCAATTCTTCATCCTTCATAGCCACCGACTGTTTTACTTTTCCACCCAACGACAGGTACAGATCTTTCTGGTACAGATAGTCCTCCATTTGCATCTTCCACAACTGATAGTTTTGGCCATTAAATTTCTCGACCCTAAACTTTCCTTCTTCCTCCATTGCTCCCACTCGAACTAGGAACCCTTCTTTTCTACGAGTTTACCAATCAAATAGAACTTTTGGCTCTGATACCAATTGTTAGAAAATAGGACCGCAAAGCAATAACAGATATACAATTAAATCAATAAAGAAGATGTAAAACACATTAAAAAATTACAAAGAGACACAAATATAACGTGGTTCACGCAAACGATGGGCTACGTCCACAAAGAAATTTGCCAATCCTTTTATTACAGTCCAAAAAGATGAAGGGATACACCCTACAACAAAACCGCTACACTTCCTCTTCATGCTCTCACAGTCTCTCTTCTAGTACAATACAATACCATATCAAGTCGATTTACAATGCTATCTTTTATAGGGGAAATACCATGGGTCCACAATACTGTTGACCAACACACATCCCCAAAAAAAAAAATTCGGGTGCTTCGCCCCCCAACCCCCGTTTTCTTGGGGGCACTCCCCCCGAACCCTCGTGACTCGGGGGCGCTGCCCCCGAACCCCATTTTTTGGGGCGCTGCCCCAAACCCCAAGGAAGGGGGAATGAGTGTACAGTACTTCTGGGTTACAATCACAATTGAATAATATCTCTAGATCTAGAAGATTAGGCTCCACAACCAACAAGTGGCCCATCGTCTCCTCCGCTTGATAACACATCCAGCACTGAGATGAAACTAAAATCCCCCGGTTTCGAAGGTTGTCACAAGTGAGGATCCTTCCTCTAACTACAAGCTAGACAAAGAGGGCCACTTTGAGCCATAACTTGGCAGCCCAATTTTTTCCCCATATGTCATCCATCGCCATGTTCGTCGACATCCTGATACTATAGGCCTCCTCGATGCTGAAGGATCCTTTTGAAGAATAACCCCACCATAAGATATCAGGGCCCTCTTGAGCTCTGATAAAGCATTTATTCAATTTATCCTGGAAAGCTTCCCAGTCATCCTCACTCATAAGATCAGGTTTCTCAGGGAAGTTCCACTGGTGATAGTCCATTTGGAATCCTAGATCCCATGTTTGGTTCACCAAAACCCTGCCCCTCTCGATCTCTTGTTGTTTGATAGGAGCCCATCGGGGGTCTCTTCCGAGGATGGGGAACTGGTTCCAAGAATATTCCTAGAAATTCGCCCTGCTTCCATTCCTAATCTCCCAAAAACTATGCTCTTAGATAATTGATTTTCCAGCCAAGGCTTTTATCCAGATGGAAGATCCACTAGGGGCTTCGTTGAAGCGAATCAGGAGATGTCTGGGTCTGTCCTTGGCATATTTTTTGCTCCATATTCTTTCCCATAGTTTCGGTGAATGATTGACCCACCTCCACCAAATCTTGGCCCCTAGGATCTCCGATATAATTTCAAGGTCCTTAAGGCCCAAACCCCCCTGTGCTTTAGGTTTGCAAACATCCTCCCAGCTTACCAAAGAAAATTTGGTCTTTTCCCCACTCGATCCCCAAAGGAAATTACGTTGGATACTTCAAATTTGCTTAATGATATCCTTTGGTGTGGCTAAGATCAAGAAAAGGTAAGTCGACATCGCTTGTAAGATGGACTTAACCAAGATCATCCTACTAGGAAAGTTAAAGGGTACGGAGCACCCAGCTAGATAATCTCTGCTTTAGTCTATCCAAGAGTTCCTACCATTCTTCAGTTTTCGGATTTCCAATCCCCAGGGGAATGCCAAGATACTTAGATGGGAAGTCTCCTCTAGCGAATCCCAATATTCTCAGAATATTCCTCTGAGTGGCCGGGGGGGTATTGACAAAGAAAACTTGAGATTTATTAGGGTTAACCGCCAATCCTGAGGCCTGAGCAAAAAGGTCCAAATTTTTTTTGAAGCTTTGGGCTTCTTGAACTGAAGGGTGCCCCATGAGCATAGTGTCATCCACAAATTGTTGATGCATTTGAGGGGGTTCCCCCTCATGTGCTTTCACTCCTCGAATTGCCCCATGTTCGACCTTGGACGCAATGAGGCGACTCAAGCCCTCCATTATGAGGATGAATAGAAAGGGGGATAGAGGGTCCCCTTGGAGAATTCCTCGAGTAGCCTAAAAGGAGGAGGTCAGGGATCCATTAAGGAGGATATTAAAGAAAGGCAAGGAAACTAGACCCATGACCCACTCAACCCAGTTGGGATAGAAGCCGTAGGCTCCCAACATCTTCTCCATGTATTCCCAGTTGAGCATATCGTAAGCTTTTGCAATATCAAGCTTAATCATCATCCCAAGCGATTGAGAGCTTTTGAGCGAGTGCAGAACTTCATGCACAAGAATAACCCCATCCAAGATTTGCCTTCCTTCCACAAAACCCGATTGTTCAGGGCTTAGAAGCATCGGGAGGATGGGTTTGAGTCTGTTGGCAATGACTTTGGAAATGATCTTGTATATGACATTGCATAACACAATTGGTCTAAATTTGTCAGGAGAATCCGCTCCCGCCTCTTTCAAGATGAGGTCAAGAAAGGTAGAATTGAATTCTTTGACGACCCCTTTTTTTATTCTGGATTCCTCCACAATTTCCAGCACATCCTCCTTAACAAGATCCCAGAAGAAATGGAAGAAGTTGGATGTGAAGCCGTCTGGTCCAGGAGCCTTTCCCATAGCCATCTGGTTGACTGCTTCCTCCACTTCTTGCATCCCAATGGGCTTATTCATCATTTCATTGTTTTCTCCAGTGACCAATCTAGGAACTAATCTAGTGATTTGCTCGATGTCCCTGCTTCTAACTCCCCCATCCTCCATGAGAATATCTGAGAAGTGTTGGGTGAGCTCAGCTTCTATCTCCCTCCTAGTGTCCACTCTATTTCCAGCTCTAGTTTTAAGCCTCTAGATTCTAGAACTGCGCCTATTTTGGATCACTGAGTTATGAAAGAATTTAGTGTGTCTTTCACCCTCCTTCAGCAATTTAACCCTCACCTTCTGTTTCCAATATAGCAACTCTTGTTTTTACCGGGCTTCCAACTGCCCCATTAGCTCCTTTTTTTTTTTTTGATATCCTCGTTCCATCCAATTTCCATACCCTTTCTGTTGATGAGATCCATCTCCAGCAACAGTTGTTTTTTTTCCTCGAAAATGTTTCCAAATTCCTCTTTCTTCCATGTATAGATCTTCGCTTTTAGGGCCTTAAGTTTCTGCTGAAAGCGAAACATTATGGTTCTTGGGGGGGGGGGGGGGGGGGGCAGTTCCTGCCACCACTAACTTACTAGGTTCTTAAAGTCCTTCTATTCCATCCAGAAGCTTTCAAACCTAAAGGGTTTCCCCTTGGGGGAGCCAGTCCAATCCCAAGAGAGGCTGATGGGCCAGTGATCTGAGCCATTCGCCGAGAGGACATCAGCCAAAATTTCCCCCGTACTGTGCATGAAATTTTCTAACACCAAAAGATGATCCAAACGAGAGGTAACCAAGTACTCCCCTCCACGCTTGTTGTTCCACGTGAACCATTCACTTCCCATTTCCATGTCAACCAGCGAGGCCCAAGCAAGAAATTTGATGAATGCTTCCTGAAATTTTTCCAGGGCTCTTCTTCCACCCTTCTTCTCTCCAAGATTTGTGATCAGATTTAAATTGCCCCCAAGCACCCATGGCCCTTGGTCTGCTTGCTCTTGGAGCCAGTTAAGGAAATCCATAAAAGAATTTTTCTCATGGAAACAACTGGGTCCATAGATGTTTCCTTCTATTCCTCAGACTCCGGAATCCATAAAGAAAAATTCTACCATAAGCGTAAACTTATTCGCCTACCAGTTGGAGAATTCCACCGATCATGGCTACCATAGAATAGCAATACCACATGATTGTCCTGCTGCATCTATAGCCATGACCTGAATTCCCTTCCAAATCTTGTCCTTGATCTTCGCAAGGCCCTGAAAACTACATTTGGTTTCTTGGAGAAACAGAATGTCTGGGGATTCTTGCTTAAGCTTTCATTTTATTACTTTCCACTTCCTAGGGTTACTACACCCACTGATATTCCAAGAAATGAGCTTCATTGGCAAACCTTTTTAGCTTCAGAGAAGGCCGCCTGGATCATAGGGTATTGTCCATATTCGATCAGATGCACTCCCACAAATGCTATTCATTGCTTGTTTGTCTTCCTTCCATAGTGTAGTTCCTCCTATGGGGACTTCCTCTTGCTTCCCTTCTGGGCATCTGGGTCGATCCCCAAACTTTCCACTGCGCCCGTTCGGATAATGGCCTCCTGAAGAAGTTCAAGTTGATGTCAGGAGACATACCCTTGTCCCTTATTTCTGCATTCTTCCTCTATGGCATCCAAGTCTAGCTCGCCTAGATCCATATCTTCCCCCTCGTCCTCCTCCACTCCTTCTATTTGTTGGGATTCCTTAGTAACTGGTGATTTGGAGGGGCCTTCCTGCTAGTCTTCAGTCATTAGAATTGCCTACACCTCTTCACCCTCTTCCAGGGACACTAGAGCTTCGAAAGAGTTCCCTTGAGATTTCTCATGGGACAAAGTGTCCATTCATGCCTGGGTTTTGCCCCCCCTCCTTGCCGTGACGTTTGTTCTTAACCTGGGTGAACTCATCATCAACCACAGCTTTGGGAGGTGCAGGGGCTGCTGGATCATGCTTAAGGCTATCTCTAAGGTAGTTCCTTCCCAAATGACCATATTCATGATAGAGCTGGCATCTAAAGGGGAGTTGTTCGTAATCAATGGGCTGGATCCATTCTTCATCTTCCCAGTTTAGACTGATTGCTTCAGGAAGCTCTCGGGATAGATCCATATAAACGCAGATCTGAGCAAAGGCCATGTATCTTTGGATCCTCATTTTTTCTGCAACCTTTATGAATTATCCCAGACTATTTCCAATATCTCACAAGGTCTCCAAGTCCCAGTATTCACCTGGGAGGGAGAAGAGGTGAATCCAGACTGGGGAAACTGTCATGTCTTCCATTTCTGGATTGAAACACTCCTTCCATGGCCACAAGAAAAGGCCCGCTGAGAAGAAGAAATATGGACCCCCCTCCAAAATTCTATCCCTATCTTCCTGGTTAAATAAGATAATGTTGAAGAAACCCTTCGATCCCAACTGTAGATCGTAGTGGCCTTTAGGTTTCCACACCCCATTGATCCACTTGACCAGGTCTTTTTCCTTCGGCCAAATCCCCACAAATTTCCCTATTAATTCCTTTTCCTTCCAGGTCCCGATCTTTTTCCTGACTGCCTCGGATCTGATCTGGATCGTGGGTATGGAATTCATTCATAAGAAGTAGCCACCCATACTTGATTGTTTTCCTTTTTTGGGAATAGGTTGACCCTTGTCCCCCTTGCCATCCTCTGCCAAGGAATTTCTTCTCATGCTAGAGGACCCAATGTCCCGGGTGGGTGCCTCCTACCCTAATGCTGCCATTGCACCCTACAAGAGGCCAAGCTGTTGAGCAGAGCCTGCAGCCCGGTGCCTTTCATGGCTTCTTTCCTTGAGCCAATCCTCCACACTTCTCTGCAAACTCTTGTGCCCTCCTCTTCTCCAGCCGTTTGTCCTCAGTCGTCCTTCGGGCTTATGATTACAGACTTGGGTTTTATTAATTTGTTATGGCATTTGAAGCATGATGTAACTTGTAAGCTATTTGACTCTTTGTAAATAAGTTTGGGTTATGTATATCATTATTTTGATTTCAGCCTTTTAGCCATGGGTTGCACCATTGCTTGCAATGGTGCGTTAACCCATTGGCATTCTTGTGTAACTTGGTTTTTGGTCTTAAATGATGACTATGTAGAAAACATGATACCCACTTTGTAAATGGATATAAATATTGTTTGTAATTTATTACAGTGGGTATTATTTTACACTGTGTATAACACGATTCTATTCTCTGTTTCTCGGTTTGTTATGGTAAATTTACATGGGGCATTCGCCTGCTTGAAGGTTCTGTGTATAATGGTGTTCCTTATCTTTATACTGTAATAAATTGATAGTGTAGGTATAGGCCATGTCATTAATGACATGAGCCTTTCCCTCAGTGCTGTGATAGCTTAGTGTAGGGTTTTAATTATTGTTATTGGTTCTTATGCGATGTGGACTGTGAAGAGCCATGGGTGGGGAACCCACGATGGCCAACAATATTGTAGGGCTATTTTGGAAAGACTAAGTGTTAAACTTAAAAACTTGGCTAAGGTTGTGAATGTAGTTAGGGTCTTACGACCTCACTGTTAACAATTATGTGCTAACTGGTAACAAAATCTAGATATAGTAAACATAATCTAAGCATGGGAATAATATGGAAATCAACTTAAAGTACAAAGCCTGTAATGTACATCATATAATAAAATTTACAACCCAAGCTTAGTATTAATGAAAATACAAACTGTAGCAGATTCTAACAAGAGAATCCTAGACATAGGGTTAGGAAATGAATTGAAATCATTTACCTAGTATATCTAACAATTAAATTTAGATAAATAGAATAGGAATTCTAGAGCTTCATACCTGAACTTGAAGCTTTGTTAATGGCTGAACCTGCACACTCAAATAACCAACATTAACAATTCAATGCAGATCTGACCTCTGTTTGATGACCAAATTACTTGGGAAGTAACACGTTCCACCTAACCATGACCCATAACCATTCCTGTTTCTAATTCGGATCCTCCCGAGCTAGAATCCAACATGCAAGTAGATTAGAGCTCCTAAGGTAGGGTTTCCTAACTAGTGTTTCTTTACGAATTTACTTGAGATAAAACAGGTAGAAAAATGAATCCTCTAATGATAGATCATAACCCCCAAGCCATTCCTTGCTTGAGTCTTTATAGACAGAACTTTCAGTCAAAGGGACAGTTAAATCAAGAAACCTTGGTTTCTTGTTTTAACCTTTTTCAATTACTTTGGGTAATTATTAATATTTATTAAATCTTTAATAATTAATAATAATTGATGGAGCTTCTCTTCTTTCTTTCATTTATTTATATTATTAATATATTGAATTCTTTATATATACCATGTATAAAGTACATAATAACATAACATTTTTTTAACATTTGTCTTTGGGCGTCATATACCATGATCCCTAGACTTAATGGCACTTCTTCATTAAGGTCAAGTAGGTAGATGGTTTAGGTCTACTAGGCTAGGAAACTCTAAACATCCTTGGATGTTGGATTTCCCTCGTATAATGTGGTAGCTCTTCGGTACTTTGATGAGAATACATCAATTTTAAATTTCATTTAATCACTTATAAATAAGTATGATGAGATCAATATTTTTCTCGAGTCATTTTCACTCGAAAGTTTAATAAAAAAAATTAAGTAACCCCTAGTGTTTAACAGAGCCCATACTCAACGATTTAATAGGAAGTTATAATTCAATGCAATTCCAAAGCTCCTCAATCAACACAAAACATCTTGTCAATCATGTGCTTCACGGTCCACGCCCAACACAAACTATCATATACAAATATTATCAATAATTGGCTTATGCCCAAAATATAAAACAAATAATCATGTTCATATGCAATGGGGTCTTTGACCCAATATAAAAATAAAACATCAAGATGATCATCATAATCAATAGGCACATGTCTATAAGTGTTAGGTCCAAAATTCGGGATATTACATCCCTCACCACTTAGAACAACACCGTCCCTGGTGTTCTGGGGACTCGAAACGATATCATGATACTAGTCGTGGTAAGCCTTTATCATGGTGGGATCGATCTCCCAAGTAGCCTCATAAGCCTCAAAGTGCTTCCACTGCACTTCCAATTGGACTACGGTGCGCTTCCGAAGCTGCACCTCTCTCTTGTCCAAAATGTGAGTAGGATCAGGGGAAAACTCACCTTCAGGTTCCACCTATAATAGGGACCAATGAACATGTTTAGTATCATAAACATATTTATTTAACAATGATTCATGAAAAGAAAATTGGACTCTTACATGCGCGGGCAATGCTAGTTCATAAGCCACTGGTCCTTTCTTGGCTAGTATTTCAAAAGGTCCGCAAAATATATGTGGTAACTTACCGCACCTAACCAAGCTCAATGAGATTCGTTTGGATTTTACTTTCAAATAAACATGATCTCCTATTTGAAACTCCTTATCTTTTCTTTTTCGATCTGCGTAACGTTTCTGGTGGTCATGTGCTTCTTTAAGGTTCACCTGGACTTTAGTAACCAAGTGTTCCAAGTCTATCCATACATTAGAGGAAAATTGGGGTCTAAAATGGGCCTTATAAGAAAATGTGCCAAAATAAGTTTTTGTGAGTTAGAATTCAAGAACCAATAGAATTTCAATAAAATAAGTCAACCATAATGGTTGAATTGGCATATTTGTCATTAAAAAAAACTACTTTTTTTGTTCGTATTTTCGACATATCTCATTGTGTTTTTACTCAAATTTTGATCGGGAGAGCTCGTTGGATGCATAATTTGATTCCGCATCCAACGAGTACCCACACTGCATACTTTTGATGGACCCCGCTACCCCAAAAACAATAAATACCTAAAAAAATGTGATGATGATGTCATCATCACGTTTTTTCAAGAATTTCTTGCTTTTGGGGTAGCGGGGTCCTTCAAAAGTATGCAGTGTGGGTACTTGTTGGATGCGGAATCAAATTCCGCATCCAACGAGCTCTCCAGATCGAAATTTGAGTAAAAACACAGAGAGTTATGTCGAAAATACGAACACAAAAAGTAGTTTTTTTCTTTCTTCCTCCAAAATTAATCAATATTATTTTATTATTTTAACTATTATTTTATTATTTTTCTTAGGAGGCCCATTTTAGACCCCAAAATTCCTCTAATGAATCAGGCCCTAACATGAGCTGATCCATGGGGTTGTCCCAAGTAACCAGTATTCTACACTTCCGTCCATAGAGTACCTCAAAGGGACTCATCTTGGCGGAATCCTGACAACCATTGTTATATGCAAACTCTGCAAGGTGCAGGTAATCCTCCCACTTCATGGGATTGTTCATGACATACATTTGGAGCATGTCCTCCACAATTTGGTTTACTCTCTTTGTCTGCACGTCTGTCTGTGGGTGATATGCAGTGATAAAGTTCAACTACATCTCTAATCCAGAGAATAAAGATCTCCAAAAAATTTCTGTAAACTTAACATCTCGATCCGAGATAATTTCCTTGCAAACCCATGCAATATAAATATCTATTTCAAGAATATATCAGCAATGATCACGGCCTTGTAGGTCAATTTCACAGGAATGAAGTGTGCTTCCTTTGACAACTTTTGATGACCACAAAAATAGAATCATTTTCCTTCTTACTTTTCGGTAAACCAATGATAAATTCCACACTAATAACCTCCCACTTCCATTGTGGAATGGGAAATGGCTGCAGTAATCCTGCAGGATGTTGATGCTCAACTTTGGCTAGCTGGAATTCCTAACATTTTGGAATAAATATTGCAATGTTGATCTTTAACTTAGGCCATAAAAAGTGTCTCTTGACAATGAATATCATCTTTTGATATCCCGGCTTCCCTGAGTAAGGTGCCTGATGAAATTCTGTGAGGATGTTGGACCAAAGGTCTCCTCCTTCTAGAACATACAAGTGATCCTTTGACCATAGTAGTCTAGATTTGTCTACCTTGTATTCTTTTTGTTATTGAAACAACCCGTCCTCCTAGAATTTCTTGAGGATCTCTACATATAAGGGGTCAAATTCATTGGCCTCTCTATTCTTTTCCTGAAATATGCATCGGTTTGACTTAGGGTCACCTCATAAATAATATGAGTTCATCGGCTTAAATCATAGGAAACCTTATTCTCCTTGCCCTTAATATGCTTCAGCTCAAAATGGTACTCGCTTAGAAAATCCAACCATATGGCTTTCCTCGCTTTCAAATCCAGTTGATCAGATAAGTATTTTAGACTCATATTGTCTGTCTTTAGAAGGAATTTCCATCGAATGAAGTAGTGCCTTCACATCCTCAAAGCATGGATGATGGCATCTAACTCAGGATCGTGCGTAGGTTAATTTTTCTCATGCTCTTTTAACTTCCACAATTTGTAACAGATCATGTGATCATTCTACAAGAGGAATATTCCAAGTCCCTCCTTGCTTGCATCCGTGCAAACAATGAAATCCCCATCGGGATCTGCAATTCGTAACACTGGTGTAGTCATCAAAATCTGCTTAAGCTTTTGAAAGCTTTCTTCACACTTAGCTCTCCGTAAGAACTTACTTGCTCTCTTTCACAAGGCGGTCATGGGGAAAGTGATTCTCGAGAAGTTCTCAATGAACTTTTGATAGTATTCGGCTAATCCCAAGAATGAACTAATGTCAATGACACTAGAGGGGTAGGTCAAACCTTTATGGATTTAATATTTTCTGGGTCCACAAATATCCCTGTCTCGGAGATAATGTGACCTAGACACTATATATGCGGTTTGTAAAAATTGAATTTACTAAACTTAGCGTAAAGCTGGTGTACTCCCAACACTTGTAGTACTATGCGAAGGTGTTCTTCATGTTCTTCTTTATTATTGGAATAAACCAGTATGTCATCTATAAATACTAGAACAAAATTATCTAGATACCTATTGAATATGTTGTTAATCATACACATAAATTTTGCGGGTGCATTGGTCAACCCAAACGACGTCACTACAAACTCGTAGTTCCTGTACCTTGTATGAAAAGCGGTTTTGTGGATATCCTCATCGCGAATCCATACTTGATGGTACCTAGATTGTAGGTCAATATTTGAAAATATTCTGGCTCCTCCCACTTGGTTGAATAAGTCATCAATCCTGGGGAGTGGGTAATGGTTCTTGATAGTCATTTTGTTTAATTGTCAGTAATCGATGCACATCTGTATCGTACCGTCTTTCTTCTTTACAAACAAAATTAGTCCTCCCCAATGGGACACACTGGGTCAGATATACCCTTTCTCTATCAACTCCTGTAACTACAGTTTAAGTTACACCAACTCAATTGCAGTCATGCGGTAAGGGGCTTTGGAGGCCGGAACTGATCCAGGGGTCAGTTTTATGGAAAATTCTAGGTCTCGTTTCAAAGTTAATACAGGGATTTCCTCAGGAAACACATCCTTGAATTCTTCAAGAACGGGGAATTATTTCATGCGTTGTTCCCTATCAAACTCTATGTCTCGAATGTTTACTACAAACAACTTGTAGCCTTTCCGAACGCATTTCTTTGCTTGTAAGGCAAATATTGTCTTACCGAAACTTTCTTTGGAATGACTCGAACCTTCACTTGATTCCCTAGGATATCAGTACACAAGATAGACTTGTGTAAACAATTGAGTATGACATGGGGTTTTTCCATCCAGTCCGTGCCGATAAGCACATTGTACGATCCTAAAGGTAGGATGTTCAGTTTTACTTTCGTTAGAAAACCATTCAGGTTTACCTCACATTCTTTAACAATTTTCGAAACCTTCCATTTCGTACCAGTGTCTAACTGAACCAGCCAAGGTTTTTCATGTTTTACTTTTCCTAGTATGCATTCATCAACAATTTTAGGCAAAACATAACTCCAACAAGAACTAGGATCCATAAGTATAGAAATAGAAGCGTTCAAGATATTACCTTCTATTTCAACCATCGTAGCTTGATGATCTGTGTGTCAGCCATCTAATGCTGCATAGATCCGCGGTGTTCCAACTATGTCCTCAATGGTTTGTTCTTCTTGTAAGTTGTAGAAGACGCCACCGGTCTTATTCTTACAATATTGGACATAATGAGTCCCACTGCATTTTCAGCACTTGATCTTTAGCGGGGTAGCATTGGCTCCACTTGCTACTGGTTTGTTAACATTAGCAGCTGGTACATAAGGCTTGGTATGAAATCTATTAAAGTTCTTGTTCACTTAAAAGCTATTATTTTTCTTTCTATATGGCTGTGGGTTGGACCTAGGTTTCAGGTTATTAGAGAAGCTATTAGAGTTGTCTCAGTTTCGGTTTAGGTTCTACTGCCTCAGTTGTCCATGCTCATAACAAACCCTTTCTTTATGCAACGTGGTATCCAAAGTCTTAGGCATGTCGAATTCAATCCTATCTCGAAAATTGGGAGGAAGAAATCTTAGGCATTACTAGATATTTAATTTTTTTGCTTTGATGTATGGCACATAATGCAACAAATCTAGAAATTTGTTAATAAACGCATCCATATTCATGGATCCCATGTGTAGTTCGTTAAACTATTTCACTTTTCGATCAAAGAACCTTTCTGATATATATTTTTCTTGGAAAATCTTTCAAAAAGGATCCCATCGTATTTCCCGTAACTCATCTTTATTGGTGTGTTTTAAATCCGTCCACCATATTGTTGCCTTCCCATTTAAAATACTTACTCATGCCCAGAAACCACTCTTCAGCCTTCTCCCCAGTGTTTACTTCACCTTCATAGATAGAGGATCTTATTTTTTGAAACTCCCACTGAATATTGTCATCACTCCTTTTCTTATTTCTCCATGGAGAAAGTAAGTCACCACTAGAAGGACTATGATAGTCTCATTTTGGTGCTTCAGGGGTGCGTTCTTCTTTTCCCTCTCCTCTTGGGCTGTTGGACGGTTTTGGGAAGGTTGTCTTTTGGAACTAGTTGTGGACTAAGTAGGTTTACCTTAAGGGATTCCTCTTGTCATATTTCTCAGTAAGGATTCATTTATAGCTTGCTACTCCTTCCTTTCGTTCAGGCTATCTTCTCTGAAAATTTTCAATTCATCTTGAAGACTGTGTAAAGTTTTCAAAACATCAAAGTTTAGCTCAACCAACAGCTCCGCTTCTGGAGTGGGGTTGTTCTTCTTTCCTTGCCGAATGTTTCTTCCTTAGTATTCATAAACTGAACAGTGCTATAAAAATTCCTGTCACTTCAAAAAGTTTTAATAACAGGAAAAATTTATGTTAGAAACCAAAATTTAATATTATACTTTAGTTCCTCTATGGTGATAGCTTGGTGCTCCCATAGGTATCTTAGTATTGAAACTAGGATCTCATACCACTTGTAATGTCCCAAAAAATATAAAAAAATAAAATTATAGGCTAGTAAAAACTAACTAGACAAAACTTTATTCACTTGCGGAACTCTATCGTACACTTCATGTACCTTGATTTATTCATAAGTTGTTCTTATGCTCTATCTTTTACTTCCAGTCATTATTTTTAATGTATTTTACTTATGACGTTGTACTACTGTTTAGTTCTTAGTATTATGTTTATACTTTTGTCGATTATGTGTCGTTACTGGATTTATATGCTTCTTCCTTTCTGCATTGTCACACTTGTTAATTATAGAGTCCTAACTTAACTTTGTTTGTGAAAACAAAGTGGGCGGAGTGGCAGGACTCATTCATACTTAGTTCTCTAAACTAAGGCAC